>JAOQIF010001380.1:0-19095 GCA_026260285.1 Colletotrichum sansevieriae
TATACACAGTATATACAGTATTAATAATACTGTATTATGTAATATACCTCTATATAGTATATAGGTATGTATTATAGTATATACTAGTATTTTATAATATAAAATACTATAATATCTTATAAGAAAGACCTATCTTATTATAAAACTCTATAATAAAAATATGCTTCCTAATAGTTTATTAAAAGTAATTTGAATAAAGAGGGTCTAAAAGGTATTATTCGAGCTAATACTAAGCGAGCAAGAGGTATAAAATACCCTCTAGGAGAATCTCTATAACTAGGTCATAAGATATTACTATAACTTAAATAAGCTTATATTTTTTAAGGTTAATATCTATAAAAGTAGCTTTAGGCTTATAATATTCTAACTAAGTATCCTATAGAATAATACTAATATACCTAGTAAAGATATTATATAAATCTATATCTAACTAGTGCTTTTTCTATCTAAGGTTATATTACCTTTAGAAAAGCAATACTTTGCTATAGAGGTAGAGGTAGTAGTAGTAGTATAGGCTATAAAGAAGCTCTATAAGCTCGTGCAATTAAATAAGCACCCTATATAAATTCTCATAGATTATATAGCTATAAAGGGAATTCTTATATATACCTCGCTATGGACTATAGACCTTAATAAAGCTAACCTACAGCTTGCGAGCGCTACGAACTACTATAAGGGATTAGGATTACGGCGCCGAGGTGTACCCGCATTAGTCAGCCGAGCCGAGCCGAGCCCTAAAAAGGGGCTCTGCACGCACAAGTGGCTAGAAGGGCCAACTTATCTTCTACAATACAACTACCCCCTACGTTACTACTGCTCTTTCCTTCCCCGGCCCGGCCTTTTGTAGGCTATAACCCTCACAACTACCTATTGCAATTCAACCTCAACGTTACCTATATACTAGGGAAGCTTAATATTATCCCCGACGCCCTCTCGCGCCTGCTGTTGCTTATAGCCTCAGGACGAGCTAATAGGTTTGAGGATAGCAACGTTCTTACAGAAATAACCTATAGCGATAATAATAATAATAATAACGCAAGATTTATAAGCATAATTAACTAGTTAGCTAAGAAGTCATAAGCCTATAGAGCAATAAGGGAGATAACTATAAGCATTTCAGAGGACTTTATCGCTAAGATTATAGATAATTATACTAATAACACGAGGTATAGCAAAATTCTTAAATAACTCTAATCCTAGTAGAAAGAACTAAGTAAGTAGTAATTACTATTTAACGCTACTACTAAGGAAAATAGCGCTAGAGCTGCTAGGAGAGCTCTAAAATACTATTAAACGACTCCTTAGAGCCTATTGCTAGAAGGGCTTATCCTTTATATAGCTACTAATAGCACCTAGAGACTCTATATCCTATATAAGTTAGTACCTGCAATTCTCTGCCTTAGTTATAATAAAAAATACTACTTTAGTGCAAACTATATAATAGTAGAAATATTAACTTTTTAGTTTTATAATAAGAAGTCGCTTATATAATAATATATTACTTACTATAACTAGTATAAAGAGAACTAAATCGACTGCTAAAGGCTACTAGGGTAACTATAACCTATCCCTATTATAGATATCCCTTATAATACCGTTACTATAGACTTTATTACTAATATACCTAAGGTGCTATCCTATAGAAGTCCCTATGCCCTACTAGGTTTCCTAGAGTTAGATATATTAGCAATAGTAATATATAAATTCTTAAAAAAGATAATCCTTCTTATAAGATATTCAACCTATAGAGCAAAAGAATAAGTAATAATCCTACTCTATATATTTCTCCTCTTAGACTAGGGAATTCTATATTATATTATTAGTAACTAGGATCCTAAGTTTATCTCTATAATATAGTATGCAATATTTAACGCTCTTAATATTAAGCTCCTCCTCTTAATAGCATACTACCCCTAGATAGATAGGTAGAGCAAAAGAATAAACTAGACTACTAAGATTATAATATAGTTCTATATATCTAAATCCCCTAATATCTTATAAACTAATATACTACTTACCCTATAGTATAATCTTAATAACTCCCTATCTATTATAATTAAATAATTACTAAACGAGGTTATACTCGGATTTAAGCTATAAAGTATCCTTAATATAGTTATATAAATAAGCACCCCGACTAAGAGCCTTACTATCCTTAGGGAGATATATTAGAAGGAGGTATTACTACTTAATAATATAGCAAACGCCTCGTATAAAGAGAGATATAATAACTACTATAATAATATAACTTTTAATAAAGGAGATAAAGTCTAGATATAACTTAGCAAAGGATTCTACTTACTAGGATAATATAATAGCAAATAAACCTCTAGATAGATAGGACCCTTCTAAATTAAGTATATTATTAATCCTCTCACCTATAAGGTAGATATTCCTAAGTACTAGCAGGTTCACCTAATCCTCTCTATAGCTTAGCTATATAAGCTAGCCTAGGGAGAAGACTTATTTAATTATAAGACTCTACTACTAAAGCCTATTAAAGTTAATAGTAATAAGGAGTAGGAACTTAACTATATTATTAAATAAAGAGTCTTATAGAGGAGTTATAAACCTATTATTAAATACCTTACCTAATAGAAAGGCTTTATAGCAAAAGATAATACCTAGGAATAAAGAGACTCCCTATTACTTAATATAAATAATCTTATTAATAAGTATAATATTAAATTCCCCCTTAACTAGGATACTAAAAGAGCTATAAGAAGGCATATACCTTATATATAACTAAATAGTTTTCCTATCCTTTTAATAGAATAAATATATATACCTTAAATTAATATTAGGA
Organism: Colletotrichum sansevieriae; assembly: GCA_026260285.1. Classification (NCBI taxonomy): domain Eukaryota; kingdom Fungi; phylum Ascomycota; class Sordariomycetes; order Glomerellales; family Glomerellaceae; genus Colletotrichum; species Colletotrichum sansevieriae. The sequence continues at coordinate 2,807 of JAOQIF010001380.1, forward strand.
TTATAAATTTTCCCTTTATTATTATTATTTTTTACTATTAATTACTCTTCCCTCGATCTCTCTATCTTATATTAAAATAAATAGGAAGGAGCAGAAGGTATTAACTTTTATATACCTTCCTTACTAACCCCTATTATAAAAAATTTTTTTTTTTTCCTCTCCTTCTATACCTTCCTTCTATTTACTATACCTACCTACTTTTATTTAGGTATACTTATACTTTTTATTTATTTATTTCTCTCCTATATACTAATTATTACCCGATAGACCTCTTATAATAAGTAATAATATTATTCTAACCTGCTAAATATAGCCTCCCGAATGCTAGCCTAATTAATACTACTATAATAATAGCTTCTAAAGGTAAGGAAGTTATTAATAACTACGAGGTCCTATCTTCTTACTTATTTAATAATAATAGCAGCTAAGACGAGGGTACTAACCCCTAGAATAATGAGGTATTTAACCCTATCTCCCTATGCTAAGGTAGTAATAATTAAGGTAGTAATAACTAAGTTAGTAACTATAGTATTAACCTTAGCACTCTAGTTAAGACTTATAAGTCTGCTGCTAAGAAGAAGAAGTCCTATAAGGACTATAAGAAGGGTAAATAGGCAGCTAAAAAGAATTTCTTCGCTATAGATGCTAAGACCTAACGCGAGGAGGTTATTAATAATAATACTAATAATATTTAGACTAATAATACCTAGGCTACCGAGCTAGTCCGTATTATTACTAGTATTACTACTAATATCAAGGAGCCTACCCTAGCTAAAACCATAGCTACTACCCCTCGCAAGACTCCTAAGAAGAGCTATCCTAGCCCTATAGCCTAGCGCTAGCAGATCGACGAGGCGAAAGCTTATATTAATAATACCTTTCTATATTACCCTGATACTATCCTTATCGAGGAGATTGAGAAAATCCTTAATAATATTAAGCCTTCTAAGAATATATCTTCTAACCTTTATATTAGATATATCTAGGATATCCTTAAGTAAGCATATAATATATATATTAATAATAATACCTATAGCAAGCTTCTCCCTAGTTATACCTAGGTCCTCGCTATATACTTTTATAATACCTATAGTTATACTAATAGAATTATCGCTAGTAACCTTATTATAATAAACTATATTAACCTCCTTTCTATCGCCCCGCTTATTAATATTAGTAATATTACTACTATAGACCCGTTAGCCCATAAGGATGCTAAAAACGCAAAGGACCTCGCTAATAAAGCTAAAGGTAATATTAATACTATTATTAATAGCATCTAATAGGAAATCCTTCCTCGCCTCGATACTATAGAGACTAACGTAGCTAATATAAATATTATTAATATTAATACTATTAGTAAGCATCTCGCTAAACTTAAGAATAATAGCGTATCTAAGTAGGCAGTTACTAATAAGATTTATATAGCTATTAATATAATTAAGACTAAGGAGATCGCAGGCCTTTGCGCTAAGATCGCAAACCTCTATACTATAATCGAGGGTCTCTAGCGCGCTAGTAATAAGCAACCTGCACCTAGTAATACTAGTAATAATAGTACTACTAAGCGCTAGTAGATATCTAAGTTCGATATACTCCTCTATAAGTATAATACCTAATTAATAATACTATAATAATTTCTAGCGATTAGGATATAAAGAAAGAGAGAAGGGAATATTAAGTATATATATCCTAGATCGATAGAGATAGTAATTAGGATAATTACTTTTTAAAAAGGGGGTATATATTATACGCCTTTTAGTAATATAGTTAGCTACTATATAGTATTTTATATAACTATAGTTAGGCTTAACGCCTATCCTTTAAGTAGGAGACTTCTAGTAGATAGCTTAGAAGGCTTAGCTATTATAGAAGATATTACTATATACCTATAATTACCTATTGCACTATTTATTATTATTCACGCTTATATTGCTCTTTTCCTCGTTTTACTCGCAGTCTTAGCGACCCCTACTGTAGCCCTAGGCTAGTAGGAAGACTGTGATAGAGGACCTTTAATCTCCTCTATAGCTACTATCCCTATTATCTTATAAAGATAAGATAGCTTTATTCTTAAAGTTAATAATTTAGTATATATTACTAACTCTATATCTTATAAGTTTATTCTTAGGGGAAATTTCGTATATAAATATGCTCTTTATATCTATTAGAGTAACCTATATAAGAATAACTACCTAGTTATAAATAATAATAACTCTATCCCTATTACATTAACTATACCTTATTAACTATTATAATAGAGATAAGTATAAGTATATATAGATTAGGACTACGTTCTTCCCCCTAGTTATAACTTTAATATACTAATTTAATATCGAGCGCTACTAGTTACCCCCTATAGCTATATTATATAACCTTGTACTTTCTCTAACCTATAGTTATCTTATAGATCCTTATTATATACTATTACCATTAGTTAGAACTAGCTCTTCCCTTCTTAAATTTTAGCTTAGTACTTATAATAATCCGCAAGGGATAACGCCTAGATTTGTTATAATATATTAATATTACCCTATCTATAGATACCTTCGTTATTAATATATCTTTAGCTATTCCTTTAATAGATTTATTAGGCCTAGATAGCTTAGAAGATAAGCTACTTAACCTAAAGCACCTAAATACATACCTATTTCACGTTCTATAAAATTATAATAAAGACCCTCCTAATATTGATACAGATATATTAGACTATTAGAGTGAAGAGTATTAATAATAGATATAATAGCTTATTAATAACTTCTACTTATTATTCGCGCCTAGCATAAGTAAATTTAATAATAGTATTAATATACCTATCCTATTTAAAGACGATATAAATATCGCTAACCTCTATTAATATCTATACTTCCTATTATATTATAATAAAACTACTATAGACTTAGTCCTAGATCCCTTACTAAAAGCTAATATTATTAAAAAGGTCCCCCTAGGAGAACTATACCCTACTATAGCACTAGTATTTATAGTCTAGAGAACTAATAAACTATATATCGTTATTAAATTCCGATATATTAACACTAAAATATAGCTTGATATATACCCTCTACCTAGATAAGATAAGATCCTTAGCTCTCTCTCTAGAAGTACTATCTTCTTAGCTATAAATATTACTAAGGGTTTTTTTAATTAGTTAATTATACCTAATAATAAATAAAACATAGCGTTTATTATATTATATTATAAATATAAACGTTTTATAGTAGTAACTATATGTCTCGCTCCCTTACGAGCCTTCTTTTAATACTATATAGAGTACCTATTTAGCCCCTACCTTTAGTAATTTATACTTATATATATAGATAGTATTATTATTTATTTATAAACTAAAGAAGACTATCTAGATTACTTATACCTCTCGCTCACTCTCTTTTAAAAGTTAGAATACTATCTATCCCTATTTAAATATTACTTCGCCTAGCCTAGGCTTGAAATACTTAGATACTAGGTATTATAATTAAATCTTAGCACTATATAATATAAAATAGAAGCTATTAGAGCTCCCTTAATACTAACTAACCTCTAAGAGCTTAAAAGCAGACTAGGTCTCATAGCCTATTATTATAAGTTTATCTTTAAGTATATATAAATTATTAACCTATTAGTTAAAATTAAAATAATAGGTTTTCATAACTCGCTACTTAAAAATCCCTAATATAATACCTTTGCTACATAATATTAGCTACCCCCTATACTCTAAGTAATAGATAATATATCTAAAGCGAAGGTATAACGCTATAAGGAAAATATTTAATAATAATAAGTATAGACTGATGCTATAAAGGTATATGATTATATTAAATAAAAATTAGCCTAAGTAGTAGACTAGGCCTTTCTAAATTAGGGTTAGGGTTAAGGCATAGGGCTACTACTAATAACCTTAAAGATAGCAATAGGAGCTTAGTAATAGGTATTATAAAGCATATAGGAACCTTAAATCTTTAAAAGCTCCTATGAGGGAAGTATAGATATAGAGGTATTGCTCTTTAAGAGCTATATTATTAAGATATTAGTAAGCTTATTAAAAAAGGTAGCCTACTAAAAGATATAAGTCTTATTATATAAGTAAGTAGGAAGAGTATTATTAAGCTATATTATAATCTCCTTAACTAAAACCTTATCCTTAGCCTATCGAGCTGCCTATAAATATATATTAGAATAATAAAAGGGTGAGACTAACTATAAGGTAAAACCTAGCCTAAGCGAAACCTATAGATATGCCTAGGTATGCGAAGCTATACTCTCCTCTATACTTATAGTAAGAAGTTATTTCTTATAGTTCTTAATACTAGGCTTGAGGCTAGTAGGGTTTATTAACTAGTTATAGAGGTATTAGAGAAGTTCTTGCCTCTGCTCTATAGCTATAAAGATATAGAAAATCTTATGCTATTAATACTAATTGGTAATAATTATATAGGTATAATGCTTAACCTAGTTCTAATAGAAGCGAGTCGTACTAATAAGATAAGTAGGAATCTAGAAATAGGAAAAGTTAGCTTATACTTTCCCTAAATTATTACTAAACTCACCCTATAGTACTTAATATTATAAACCTAGTATAACTTATATATGCAGTTATTATTATATTAATAAGCATAGATAACCTAGGCATTCTTAGGGAGCTATAGCGCATAGCTAATATAAGGTTTGCTACTACCTACCTAGTTATACTAATAGTTGCTATTACTAAGCTTAGACTTAGTAGGGCTATACTTAGCGAGGAGTTAGCTAATAAAGCTCTTAGCGCTTATAATAGTTATAGAAGTATTAAAGGATAAGAAGGATCCTATAAAGGGTCTATAAAGGCTTAATAAAGGGCTTAGGTAATATAAAAGTAGTTATTAAATAATATAATATAATAAGGAGGGAAAAGAACTAACCCTAGGGCGGGAAAAAAGCTATTATTTTATAGATAGCTAAAGAGGCCTCACTAAACTATTATAAAAGTAGATATAACTTTAGATAATAAAGAATAGTAATTATTTACTATAATAGGTACTATATACTAGGAGGTAGATATAGTGAATTAGTAATAGTAGTTACTATCTAACCTACTTAATAGCCTTATAACGCGCCTATTTAGAAGGGAGATAATAGGATAAAAAACGAAGTTATTATAAGGGCATAGTATAAGAGAGTACTTGCTATATAAAGGGTCAATAGCTAGAGAATAAAAACGAAGTTACTATAAGGATAACTATTCTCTTTTAAAAGAAAATAATAGGATCCTTCTAGAATAACCCTAGATAGAGGGTATAAAAGGGGCCTAAAAGGAGAGGAACTATAAGGAATAGGACTATAGGCTTAGCTATTATATCTATAACTCTAAGGGCTCTATTATCTTTTAGTAAATATATAGTAAATAGTTACTACGCTAGATAATAGCAATAATAGTAAAGGACTAGGACCTACCCCGGATAACTAAGAAGGATAATAATAGAGGGCTAACCTATAATATCTAACCTTATAGTAGGGATTACTATAATTAGAAGGGGGATAATTATAAGGGACTAGATACCTAGGCTAGAGAAGCTAGAGATACCTCAGCTAGTATAAGCTAAAAGGATAGAGAGGCCTATAGGTCTATAGTATAGAACCCTTATAGCGAGGACTTAGCAAGTACTCGCTAAAGGCTAGAAAAGAAGGATCTTAGAAGAAGCAAGCAAAAGTAATATAGCAATACTAGACCTACCTTTTGGGTGCTTCTACTATTAGTTTAACCTAACCGTGGCTCTTAGCCCCTCGATACCTTTACATATAGCTAAACTAGAAACTTATATCTTTAACTAAGTAGTTTTATTACTTAACTTATAATTAGCTTAGTTATTATATAGATTTAAATATAGCTTAGAACTAAATACTACTATTTAATACTACCTTAGCGTTATTAAGCTAGACTTTTTATTTATTAACCTACCTATACTAGATGTTAATATATTATTTATAGTTATCTTCCCTAGTATATCCCCTCTTAAGCTATAAGATCTTCCCCTAAATAAATCTAATAGTAATACCCCCGCGTAGCGCGCGCTTAACTATCTTATTACTAGGGTATTAAAATTATTAGCTAAATATAACGCTATCTTATATAACGCGTTAGATAATATCTGTAAAGAAGCTAAGTCTAACCGAGATATTAATATAATTACTAATATTATCGCTACTCTTTCTAACTAATCACCTATCTAACTTATAAGTATTCTACTTAATAATATAACTATAGAAGATACTAATATACTTAAAGCTACTAGTCTTCTTCCTTAGTTCTTCCCTATCTATATAGATAAGGATAAATAGCTTAATATACTACTATAAACCCTTAGCGAGACTAGTCTTATTATACTAGCTTATAAGAATCTACCCTCTAGCCTTATAACTTAGATCCCTCCTCCCCTAGAAGGTCTAGTAGATATAATCTACCTATCTATCTAAGTTCTATATGAATAAGAATAGCTATTAGGTTTTAAAATACTACTAGCTATCTTCCCTTCCTAATAAGAAATTATTAATTACTTATATAATAGTATTAGTCTTAAATAACTAATTAGTATTATATTTAGTAATAGCTTTTTATATTAGCTAATATTAATAGCTCTTTATATTAAGATCCTATAAGATGTAGTTAAGGCTAAGATAGTAGCTATTTCTAGAATATCTATAGCCCTATAGGGTTTATACTAAAATATAATCTAGTATTTTATATCAAAGTTCTCTATAATCTAGTATTATAGTATCTATTAGAACCTACTAGGACTTTAATAATTAAACTTCTAACTACTATATAATATACTAACTATAATACTATAGCACTACCTAGCTTAACTACTTATATTTAGTAGTAGTCTAGGTTCTAGGAAAATATTAGCTATACTTAAGATTATATTAGTATTAAGTAATAATAACTCTATTAAGGCTATCTAGTTATTATATTCTAATAAGCTTTATAATAATATTATTACTAAGTTAAAGCTTATACTCAATAATCCTAAAGGTATTTATTATTTCTATACTTACTAAGCTACTATAATAGCAATTATAAGCTATAGCTGATATAATAACCTAAATAAAGTCTAAGTTAATATTAATAGCGCTATCCTTATAATTACTAACTTAATAAATATAGCTAATAACTAGAAGGATTATAAATACCCCTTAGTAAATCTAGACTCCTTAGCTATATAATACTTATTTATAATAGAAAAAGTAAAGGAAAATAAGGATATTATATTTAAAACCTTAATAGAGCTAAGAGATAAGCCTAGATAGACCCTAGATAAATGGACCCGCGCTATTACTAAGGTAAATATACTAATTATAATAATATCACCTTAAGTCCGATTTATTATTATAATACTATATATAGTTACTAATTATATAGCTATTTATAGTAAAAGCGAAGATAATATATAGTTACTATCTACTATCTTTATTAATAAGATAGGATATATACTACAAGTATAATAATAGATAATACTATTATATTTTAATTCTAAGCTTATTATTATAACTAGAGATATGGTCTAATTTAGATTAATATCTAAGGTATATGATAACTAGGATTATAAAGCTTCTTTCTCTCCTTAATACCTTATATCTTTCCTTTCTTATATATAGATAGCTAGAGCTCTAGCTATTACTTTTCTTATTAACTACTAAAACTATAGTAGGATTGCTAAATAGGCTATAGAAAACCTATATAATAAAAGGATAAATATTACCTATAATAAGAATAATATAATAAACTTCTTTAGAGACCTAGGTAAGAAACTATTTTACCTTAATAAGCTTATTATAAATAGTTTCGTTATTAATATTATTAAAAGTAATAAATATAAAGTTAGTATATCTAAAATTAATATCGCTAATTAAAACTATACCTTCTAACTAATCTTTACCTTATTTATAAAAGGCTTCCTATTTTTATTATATAATAGTGGCCTCTAGCTACTAGATAGTGATTTTACCTGCTTAAGTGCAATAGACCTTCTAACTCCGCGCCTCCTAACAATACATAGCCTTCGGTCACGTGATCGTAATTACTAGCCACCTCTCCTAACTATAGCCGCACTTATAGCCTCACGATCCTTAACTTCATATCGATAACAACGTAGTTTTTAATTATTCAATAGACTACGAAACTATCGACTTATCCTCTCGCGCACTACCCACGCCGCTAATACCGCCTCTATCACCGCTTTATCCGCTAGGTAAGTAGGGACGCACTGCTTTTATCCTAGCCGCACCACTCAGCTCTGCTTACTTATATAACCTATGCCGTCGTTAGCAACGCTCTCTCTATTTAGCGCAAGCTATACTCACCGACAAGCCCTAAGGGGCCTGGGCCGCCTCTGCTTTAATAATACGGAGGACCTACTCGAAGAAGGGCTACTCTATAGGGTATATAACGACCCGCTTAGCTTCTGTTACACGCCTTTTGGTGATATAGTCGGCTATCACGTGGTATTCCACGTGACCACGGTTAGGCTTAACGCCTATCCTTTAAGTAGGAGCCTTCTAGCAGATAAGCTTAGAAGGCTTAGCGATTATAGAATATATTACTATATACCTATAATTACTTATTATATTATTTATTATTATTCACGCTTATATTGCTCTTTTCCTTACTTTACTTATAGTCTTAGCGACCCCTACTATAGCCCTAGGCTAGTAAGAAGACTATAATAACTAGTAATATAACCCGACTTATTTTTTTTCTTATCTAAGACCTCCCTTATACTATAAAAACTCGTAATAAGGTAGAGGACTCGGACTTAACCTTAAAAACCCCTCCTAAAAGTATTTATATACTAAAAGGAAGGAAGTTAAAGAAGTTAAAGAGATAGAGGTCTTAACTATCGACTTATATAGCTAACTATTCGAGTTTAATATTAAATTAGTATAGTAATCCCTCTCTTATAGAGGAATATTATAACGTAGGAGATATAGCTAGAATTAGATATTATAACGAGGCTCGTAGGCTCTATAGTTTCTAGTAGGCTTATGAGGACTATAACTTTACCCTCAGCTTTAGCAAATAATTTCGCAACTAGATAGCAAACCTCGCCTCTCTCGAATAGGATAATAACTATATACCCTATATAGATATTATTAATATAGGCTAGAAGGCGAAAGCTAATCTATGCTATTACTAGATACTCAAGCCTAATAACTATATAACTATATTAATTAGTATTATTAATATAATTATAGCTATAAGGGATACTCTAGTAATAGTAGCACTTTTTATACCCCCGTTTAGAGAAGAAAGCCTTTATAGAGCTAGCGAGAGAATCACCCTTTTGCCCCCGAGAGATAAAAGAGTTATAACTCCTATCTAGTCTAGCTAGTTAGACGTCGAACCCCTAGGACCTCCTATTAAAGCGAGAGCTATAATAAATAATATTTATAGTAAGAGCGGGAAAAACCCCGAACTATAAGTTATAGCACTAGAAGATATTATCGCGGGACTATTAGAGCGAAAAATCTATAGAATACTATAAATTCTTTATAATACTACTATAGGTCTGCTAAAGTAGGATATATTAGTAGGGAGGACCTAGCTACTATAGTAGAATTTAGCGCTACTACTAATATTTTTACTATTATCCTAAGGGCTCTACCCGGAGCTGCTATCCTAGGGTCTCGAGGCTTTACTCCTTTAAGTATTTAGCTAGCTCGAGGCTAATATTAGGGTACTATAGCCTATAGGAACTCAATAGGAAGGTAGATTTGCCTAATATTATAGTATTTTTTAGCTAGATATTAATAAGAAGTATAGTATAGAGCCCGTCTTTTATAACTAGGATATTCTATACTATAAGGAGATAGATCTATAGATCTCTAGCCTAGATGCTAAAACTACTAGCCTAGCTATAGCTTTAGAGATTATATAGAATTAGAGCTCTCTATTACAAGGGAAAGCACTTAGCTAGTAGGAATATTAACTTAGGCTAATTAAATAATAGAACTACCTCTACGCTAGATATTACGCCCTATGCGATGCTATTAGGAGACGTTTTATACTAACCTAATAGGAGTCTATCTAATAGATCGCTACGCATAGGTTTACTATAGAAGACCTTAAGGGAGATAGAGATATCTATAACTTTACCTAAAACTATTTTAAGTATAATAAAGCGTAGATAGGACTAATATCTATAGTTAGCTAGCTATTAATAATCTTCTATAATGCAATCAACCCAAAGCTTTAGCAATTCCTAGATAAACTAATAGCTAGCGATACTCTCGAGGATTACCTCAATATAGCTGAGAAAAAACGCAAGGTAGTTTAGCGCAGACTCTAGGCGCTAATTAGCATTAACTATATATTAGAAGAATCTAATAATATAATATAGAATAGTGATAAGGGATAATAGAACAACCGAGACTTCTAATAGGATAACTATAATAATCTGCAACCCTAATAACGTTATTAACCTTAGTAACGCTTCTAGCGCTCCGATAACTACTAAAACTAGAAAGATCGCTGCTTATAGAACTAGCTATAGAGAAACCCGGGTTTTCGATGCTATGCAAAATATAATAGACTAGGCTAGACGGACTCAGACGCCCATTATATATAGGAGGATCACGATAATAACTATAATATTAACAACCTCGTTAATAGCAGCTATATCCTAATAGATATATAGGAAGTCCCCTACGATTTAGCTGCCCTATTAGAATAACTAGGCAAAGAGGAAATAGCAGGCTAGACGATAGATATCGTAGCTATAGCGAGAAGCATGCTAGCAATCTCCCTAACTACTTCAGTTATAGACTCTACTAATATAATAAATTTTATAGGTCTCGTTACGATTCCCTTAGTAAATAATATATAGGTATTACTTAAGAAAAACTAAATTATTAACGCCTAGGTAAAACTAGTGAAACGAATAATACTAGCTAAACGGATATATCTCCGCCTTAATATAAAAAGTAACGATATAGCTAGCCTAGAGGAAGTCTATATTAATATAGGTACCTCAATAACTCTAATTAATAAGAATTAGGTGCTGCGCTTTATGCGAAATCCCACGTTCTAGACGATAGAACTATAGAAGATAAATATAGTAGACTTAACCTTTTAGGTAATAGAGCAGGTTATATTTAACTTCTATATCCTAGGCACTATTAGCAATATGGAGATTAATAGCTATATTATTATTATAGCTAGAGTTATAAATACTCTCGGAGCGAATCTTCTATTAGGAATACCGTTCTATAAAGATTATAAGCTAGTTATAGACTTTAATAAAGGCATAGTTAAGTTCCGCTTAGTATATAGAATATAGTATCTAGTCTAGTTTAGGAGATAGCACCTAGTAACTAGACGAGTTAATAACGCCTATACCGTGGTTATTCCCCTGTAGAGTGACGTATTCGTTATAACTAGCTTTATCGACCTCCCTAAGTCAAGCTAGTAAGGATCTAATACTTAGCAGTTTCAATCTAGTCATATTAGCGTAGTTAATATAATAGTTATAGCAGATAACCCTAAGCTCGTCCTTATATGAAATATAATAGATAGGCTAATAATAATCCTAAGAGGATAGCAGCTAGGCTATATTATTCTAATAGAAGCAGAGGAGACTACTAACCTCGTTAACTACACGGATATTATCACCCTTATAGGAGGAGAATTAAACTCGCGCTAGTTCTCGCAATATGAATTCAATAGGGCTATGGGTAATATAGCAGCTAGCGCGTAGTTTATAACCCCGCTTGCTAAATCTAGCCTAGGACTACCTCGTCGAGCGGATAATATTCTATCTTATAGAATATCTAAGCTAAAAGATATCCTAGTTATATATAGTAAGGATAGAGTTAAGATCTGCAATTAGGATGCGGTTTTTGCTAGTAGACTTAAGGAAATCCTCAATAACTAAGATATCTACTATAATAAGGGGATCGTACTTATACTAGATAACTAATATATATATATTAAGCTTATTAAAGGGTAGCAAAACCAGAAGGCTATAGTAAAGCCTTACCCCCTTAGCGCTAAAGACCTCGAAGTCGTTGAGAATATCTATAGTAAGATATATACTAATAGCAAGATAGTATGGGGTAATAGGCTAATCCTAGTCGTCTATCCGCTCTTCGTTATATAGTAGGTAGTTAATAGTATAAAAAAAGGCAGGGTTATTATTAACCTTCGCCCTCTTAACTAAATCACTATCCTAGACGTATACCTGCTTCCTAATTAAGATAATATAATAAATGCCCTTAGAGGGAAGAAATACATAACGATATTTAACGCTACTAGGTTCTTCTACTAACTACTAATCTACTCGAGATATTATAATAGGATAGTAGTAATAAGTCCTTATAGTATCGAGGTTTCTAATATTATCCTTATAGGATTTAAGAACTCGCTAGCTTATGCCTAGCATTTCATAGACCGCCTCCTATATAACTACTAGCACTTTGCTCGAGTATATATCGACGATATTATTATTTTTAGTAATAGTAACGAAGATTATCTCTAGTATATCGATATTATTCTTAAGCTCTTCGAGAATAACCGCCTTTATATTAGACCTAAGAAGTCCTTTGCAGGGTTTCCTAAAGTAAGACTCCTTAGCTATATTATAAATACTAATAGTATTAAACGAATAGAGGATAGGATTATAGCTTTTAAGAACCTCTACTTCCTAAAAACTCTCTATAATATCGAGAGATACCTCGGAATAGCTAGATAGCTATAATATAATATACCCTAGTATAATATTATTATAACGCTGCTATAAGATAGAAAGACCCATCTTATTATAAAACTCCGTAATAAGAATATGCTTTCTAATAGTCTATTAAAAGCAATTTAAATAAAGAGGGTCTAAAAGGTATTATTCGAGTTAATACTAAGCGAGCAAGAGGCGTAGAACGCCCTCCAGGAGAATCTCTATAACTAGGTCGTGAGATACTACTATAACCCGAATAAGCTTATATTTTTTAAGGTCAACGCCTGCAAAAGCAGCTTTAGGCTTATAGTATTCTAACTAGGTATTCTATAGAATAGTACTAATATACCTAGCAAAGATATCGTATAAATCTACGTATAACTAGTGCTTTTTCTATCTAAAGTTATATTACCCTTAGAAAAGCAATACTTTGCTATAGAAGCAGAGGTAGTAGTAGTGGTATAGGCTATGAAGAAGCTCTATAAGCTTATGTAATTAAATAAGCACCCTATATAGATTCTCACGGATCACGCAGCTACAAAGGGAATTCTTATATATACCTCGCTATAGACTATAGACCTTAATAAGGCTAACCTATAGCTTGCGAGCGCTGCGAACTACTTATTGCAATTTAACCTTAATATTACCTATATATTAGGGAAGCTTAATATTATCCCCAACGCCCTCTCGCACCTACTATTGCTTATAGCCTTAGGACGAGCTAATAGGTTTAAGGATAGCAACGTCCTCGCGGAAATAACCTATAGCAATAATAATAATAATATAGGATTTATAGATATAGTTAACTAGTTAGCTAAGAAGTTATAAGCCTATAGAGCAATAGGGGAGATAACTATAAGCATTTCGGAGGACTTTATCGCTAAGATTATAAATAACTATACTAATAACATGAGATATAGCAAAATTCTTAAATAACTCCGATCCTAGCAGAAGGAACTAGGTAAGTAGTAGTTACTATTTAACGCTACTACTAAGGAAAATAGCGCTAGAGCTGCCGGAAGAGCCCTAAAATGCTATTAAATAACTCCTTAGAGTCTATTGCTAGAAGGGCTTATCCTTTATATAGCTACGGATAGCACTTAGAGACTCTGCATTCCGCGCAAGTTAGTACCTATAATTCTCCGCCTTAGTTATAATAAAAAATACTACTTTAGCGCGGACCGTATAATAGCAGAAATATCGACCTTTTAGTTTCGCAATAAGAAGTCGCTCATATAACGATATATCGCTTACTATAACTAGTACAAAGAGAACTAAATCAACTGCTAAAAGCTACTAGGATAGCTATAACCTATCCCCGTCGTAGATATCCCTTATAATACTATTATTATAGACTTTATTACTAACATGCCTAAGGTGCTATCCCATAGAAGTCCCTACGCCCTGCTAGGTTTCCTAGAGTTAGATATATTAGTAATAGTAATATATAAATTCTCAAAAAAGATAATCCTTCTTATAGGATATTCGACCTATAGGGTAAAAGAATAGGCAATAGTCCTACTCTGCGTATTTTTCCTCTTAGACTAGGGAATCCTACGTTATATTATTAGTAACTAGGATCCTAAGTTTATCTCCGTAGTATAGTATGCAATATTTAATACCCTTAACGTTAGGCTTCTCCTCTTAATAGTATACTACCTCTAAACGGATAGGCAGAGCGAAAGAATAAACCAGACTACTGAGATCGTAATATGGTTCTATATATTAGAATCCCCTAATATCCCGTAGACCGATATACTACCTGCCCTATAGTATAATCTTAATAACTCCCTATCTGCTATAATTAGGCGATCGCTAAACGAGGTTATGCTCGGATTTAAGCTATAAAGTATCCTTAACGTAGTTATATAAACGAGCGCCCTAACTAAGAGCCTTACTATCCTCAGGGAGATATATTAGAAGGAGGTACTACTACTTATTAATATAGCGAACGCTATATATAAGGAGAGATATAATAACTATTATATTAATATAACTTTTAATAAAGGGGATAAAGTCTAGATATAACTTAGTAAAGGATTCCACCTGCTAGGATAATATAATAGTAAATAGACCTCTAGATAGATAGGACCCTTCCGAATTAAGCATATCGTTAGTCCTCTCGCCTACGAGGTGGATATTCCCAAATACTAGCGGGTTTACCTAATCCTCTCTATAGCCTAGCTATATAAGCTAGCCTAGGGAGAAGACCCGTTTAATTATAAGACTCCGCTACTAAAGCCTATTAAGGTTAATAGTAGTAAGGAGTAGGAACTTAACTATATCGTTAAATAAAGAGTATTATAGAGGAGTTATAAACCTACTATTAAATACCTCATCTAATAGAAGGGCTTTATAGCAAAAGACGATACCTAGGAATAAAGAGACTCCCTATTACTTAATACAAACGATATTATTAACGAGTATAATGCTAAATTCCCCCTCGACTAGGATACTAAAAGAGCTATAAGAAGGCGTATACCTCGTGTATAACCGAATAGTTTTCCTATCCTTTTAATAGGATAAATATATATACCCTGAATTAATATTAGGATTGCAAATTTTCCCTTTATTATTACTATTTTTACTATTAACTACTCTTTCCTCAATCTCTCTATCTTATATTGAAATAAATAAAAAGGAGCAGAGGGTACTAACTTTTATACGCCTTCCTTACTAACCCCTATTATAAAAAAATTTTTTTTTCCTTCTATACCTTCCTTCTATTTACTATACTTACCTACTTTATTTAAATATACCTATACTTTATTTATTTATTTCTCTCCTATATACTAATTATTACTTAATAGACCTCTTATAATAAGCAATAATATTATCCTAACCCGCTAAATATAGCCTCCCGAATGCTAGCCTAACTAATACTACTGCAATAATAGCTTCTAAAAGCAAGGAAGTTACTAATAACTACGAGGTCCTATCCTCTCACCTATCTGATAATAGTAGTAGCTAAGATGAGGGTGCTAACCCCTAGAATAACGAGGTGCTTAACCCCGTCTCCCTGCGCTAAGGTAGTAATAACCTAGGTAGTAATAACTAAGTTAGTAACTATAGTATTAACCTTAGCACTCTAGTTAAGACTTATAAGTCCGCTACTAAGAAGAAGAAGTCCTGCAAGGACTATAAGAAGGGCAAATAGGCAGCTAAGAAGAACTTCTTCGCTATGGATGCTAAGACCTAATACGAGGAGGTTATTAATAATAATGCTAATAATATTTAGAATAACGATACCTAGGCTACTAAGCTAGCCTGTGTTATTACTAGCACCCTAGCTAAAACCGCAGCTACTACCCCTTATAAGACTCCTAAGAAGGGCTACCCTAGCCCTACGGCCTAGCGCTAGTAGATTAACGAGGCGAAGACTTATATTAATAACGCCTTTTTATACTACCCTGATGCTATCCTTATTAAGGAGATTGAGAAAATCCTCGATAGTATCGAGCCTTCTGAGAATATATCTTCTAACCTCTATATTAGATATATCTAGGATACCCTTAAGTAAGTATATAATATATATATTAATAATAATACCTATAGCGAGCTTCTCCCTAGCTACGCCTAGGTCCTCGC
>JAOQIF010001381.1:0-19068 GCA_026260285.1 Colletotrichum sansevieriae
AATACTTCTCTATTTTTCCTATAAGGTTTTTAGAGAAAGCATAATATCTTAAGCAGTAAGCTATATATAAGTCTATATATACCTTAAGGGGGGGTATAAGATATTATAGTATTTTATATTACAAAATACTAGTATATACTATAATATATACCTATATACTATATAGAGGTATATTACATAACACAGTATTATTAATACTGTATATACTGTGTATAGAAACCTCTAGAGAGCAGTAGAACCTCGTGGAAACTGCTAGGATTCTAGCCTCTAATAAGGTTAAACCTTATATATAATAAGGTTACTAGCTTGCATAAGCTAGTAGCTATACAAGGAAATAAGTGGGGCTTGATTTCTAAGCAGCTTACGCGTCATAGAAGGTTCTAGATACCTTACCTCTAGTATAAATAAGAGGTGAATCCCTCCTAGAAACTCCCTCTTTTAGATAGCAACGAAGAATACCATTACTTCTTTTACTATTACTATTATTACCCCTGCTTACGTAACGATTACGTAACCTACCGACTAACACTCTCATTATACTAGACGAAGGCATATTTTCTTGAAAACTTAATAATAGGAAGATAGGATCACGGCAATTCGAATAGTATATTTAAGACCCCACCCCAACTTCCGAAACACCCCCACTTCTGAAACGCGTTAAAAACCGCGTTTTCGCATGCTCCCCTCCATATATCTATAACTTTATCTTCTTCGTTCTCAACTACTACGATCGATATTAATATTTTTAAAAATACTACTATGCTCTAGATAGCTATATATAATAGAGCAACGTCGCTATAGCTATCGCAGCTATACATAGTAGTAAATCCTATCAGCAAGCCTCGAGAGAATAGGGTATACTATATCCTACTATCTATCGTAGAATTAATAGCGAGGGGCCTAAGAAAAAAGCCTATATAGGCTAGCAATATATCTCAGCGTAGCAGGAAGCCTCTCTCGCTACGTAGGTTCTTACGCAGGCGTTATTAGGCTTCGCTCCGAACTACTAATATATCTGAATCTTCGTGACCCAGATCCTCCGCACTAGTAGTAATACTCAACCCCTTAGCAGGAAGTAGATAGAGGGCTTCTTATGCTATAACCCGTCCTATAAGACGGTGAGGGCATAGAAGATGGATGCTAAACGCGCAAAACACGTTACGATCGATAGCATTAAGTCGTTCTTCGAGATCTTCTAACTTCTAGCTATTAAGATAATCCTAATAAGCCTTAGATAGAATATAGATAAGACGGGTATTACTAAGGGCTTATAAAAGGATTATTTAGTAGTAGGATGCGCTAGGAAGCCCTTAGTATTCGTTTAGAGCAATAAAAACCGCACCTAGATAACGATCGTTAAGTATATCTCTGCTGCTAGTATATACTTGCCCCCCCTTGTTATCTTTAAGGGGAAGACCGTATAGCAGCAGTAGTTCCCCGACGATCTATAGGAGTTTAAGAAGTAGCAGTTTATATTATTAGTAAATAGCTAGACGTTAAATGCTATTAGTCTCGAGTAGTTAGATAAGATATTCATACCGGGGACTGCTGCTAAGGCGAGGAGACTACGATCTAAGCGTCTGCTAGTTATTAATAGCTATAGCAGCCACGTTTCTAATGATTTTATATAGCAATGCTATATATATGATATTTACTTGATATATCTGCCTGCGCACTTATTGCACGTTACTTAGCTACTCGATATATTAGTTTTCTCGCCTCTAAAGGCGTTATATAGGTGTTAACTAGTAGATTGGAACTTCTAGCTGAATTCAGCACCGATTAGCAAGTAGAACTTCCTTCGATACTATTTATATATAAGATCTAAGGCCCTGTAATCGCATATTATTAAAGCGGGATAGGTAGCAATAGGACTATAGCCTATTAACGTCACTAAGCCGTTAATAAGCAAGTTTATCTTCACCCTAGCCTCTATAGACGTTCTAAGAGCGCTACTATAGAAGGAGGCAGCTATAAATAATTAGAACGTCGTTATAACTCTAGAAAGTATTATAGTTAAAATACCGAAGTCCTCTGCCGATTTACTATAGTTTAAATAGCTATTTTATGATAGCTTATAGTCAGGACCGAGGGCTATCGATCTAGCAGTATGTATACTATTTATTAAGAAGCTAGGCAAGCGTCTGGACCTTAATAATATATCTAGCGCCGACGATTAACAGATAATTAAGTCTCTGAGAGCTTAAGTCTAAGTACTATAGCTAAAAAAACGAGCTAAAGTTAAGCTAGATATAAATAAACGCTTCATAGTAATCGAATAGATAATCAAGAAGAAATAGGAGGTATAGAATAACCTAAATCGAGCGAAATCGGTATTATCTAAAAGCGAATCGTTAGATAATAAAGAGAGTATTAAATTATGTATTTTTGTTGCGGATTGATCGAGATATTCAGCAATATATAAAAATATAATTATCATAGCGAGGGTCAAAATGCATCGAAAGTGCTGTTTCGGAAGTGGGGGTGTTTCGGAAGTTGGGGTGGGGTCTTAACGTTATAATTAGATATTAACTATAAAAGTTTTTTATTATTATATATTATACTTATTATTTACCCCTATTACCTTACTAAACTTCATAATATCTACTATTACTATTGCCTCCTCCTCTACTGCTAATATATATACGATCTTAGGCGCCCCGCGCTAGCAGATCTCTATATAGATTGAGGCAGCCCTTACTGCTATTATCCCTCTAAATCCTATAATTAATAACCTACTTATTATTATTATTAGTAGTAAGAGGTATATCCTCGAGTAGCACTTAATATAGCAGAGAGGCTAGGGTCGATCTAGCTAGATTTGAGAGCATAGCGACTTCCTTATTGAGGTTATTCAGGGCCGGGCTATAGCCTCCTATTAGAGTTGCTAATAATGCGATACTAGAGGGACCCCTAAGGTATTCAGCGCGGCTGCTACCTCTGCTGCCTTAGAGCACTTAACTTAGTATATTATCATAAGCTTCCTACTTATATAAACTCTACTCTTATAAGGCTGAAGTAGCTATCGTATCTATAGGATCTCCACCCTCTTAGATAAGGATTCTAATGCTAATACTCCCTCCTCTTTAATAGCCTTATTAATCCCTCCTTTATATAAGAGGGTGCGGTGTAATAATAGCAATATCCCTAAGGCTAAGATCTTAACTCTAAGGGACCTCTACATCGCCTCCATTATCTCTACTAACCTCCCTTTTGCCTACTTTGAGAATACCTTCCTCTAATAAATCCTATAATACTATAGTACGGAGGTTGCTAGAGAGGTCCTATAGAGTTATATATCTATTCGGGACTACCTCTACGACTTCTAGTAACATAGAGAGGCCCTCGTGAAGTCAGAGCTCTACTTAGTAGTATCTAAAATACACCTTTTATTCGATCTATAGTCGTTGCTTAATATCTATACCTTTATAGGGGTTATATATTATTTTATTAATATTACTAGTATGTTATAGTTACGCCTCCTAGGCTTCTCTTAGCACTATGTAGACTATAGCAGTATTGACCTCTCGGAGACCCTCCATAACGTTATCGACTAATATGGGATACGGGACCGGATCGGAGTAACTATCTCTAATAATATAACTAATAACGATACCTACCTCCTTGCCTTTTACTAGGATATATCCCCTGAGATAACGAAGGAGGATATATAGGCCCGGCGTATGAGGTGCTATAGCTATATACTTAACCTCGCAGCCCGGGCCTTTTTATTCGGTGCTAATAAGGAGACTCTCGAGGCTGAATCTAACTACTACTAGCTTATTAAACGATATAATAATAATCTCAACCTCTAGCATAGGCTTAGGCTTATTAGCTAGCTCTAGAATATCATTAAGTATATCTAGGCCTCTCTGCAATAGACCGAATAGTATTAGAAGGCTATAGCTAAGATCGATAGCAACTCTACTAACTTCTAGTTCTTCTCCGAGTTATCCTATGAGGCCTAGCTTATCCTAAATAATAATACTCGCTAGAATAGTATATACCTTATAATTAAGAGAGCTATAAAGAAGAAGAATAAGATCTAGTCTTTTATACTATTAAATAATAATAATAACGACGTTAAAAAGTATATCCCAGAAGCGGATCTACTATCTTCTAATAACTAGAAGGTTCTTGCTAAGATAAGTATAATCCTAGAGCCCTTTTATTATTAGATAAAGAGTTATAAGGGCTAGGGGGTTAGTAATAGGTATAGTTAACTTTGGGAGGTTATAATAGGCTTAGAATACCTCCTTTCGCACCTTATTAACTAGAAGACCTACTATAACTCCACGATCTCTCTTAACGATCCTTTTAAGGAGTCGTAGCTATTACAAACCCGTTCAGGACGACCCCGATATAGTTAGTATAACTAACGAGCCCTCCCCGATCACGTATGCGAAGACTAGGCATCTCTAGCCTCATAGGCAGCCTCGCAATTTAACTCTCTTAACGAGTAGTAGTAATCCTTCCTCCGTAGTAGTATTAAATAGTTATAGTCGAAGCTCTTTTACTATTATAATAAGTTAGGGGACTCTCTACTGCTTTCTAGTGCGATTATCCTCTATCTATTATTTAGGATCTCGTATTTATAAGATATATAGAGTAGTAACTACTAAGAGGGATAGGTTAAGAAGGCTTAGAATATGCTCACGGAGTACTTTGATAAATAGTATTATTAGTATAGTACGGAAGAGGATATCCCTAGCCCCGCTAGCCCTGCTATTAACTATGAGGCTTGGGATAATAATGATACTCACTTCTAGTAGTAGGTTAATAGCCGGCGCTAGCAGACCCTACCCCGGATAGATAAGCTCGATCTATACCTCTATTAACCTCTAGAGAAGACTTCTAATCCTATCTAATAGTAGTTAGACTATTTAGAGGCCTTCCTAGCGCTCTCCTAGCTTATAATTAATATCTTCGCTATGCTAGCGATAGTAGCTGATTGCGAGAGGGCTTTTAGTACTATAAAGTTAACCCTTATGTTATAGAGGATGAGTATAAAGCTAGATACTATAGAGAGGCTCTAGCTATTAAAAAACTAGATTAAAAGGGGGGTTATGCTGCCGAATAATAGCTTTGGATAGCTAGGTATATCGTGAATAGCTTTATTATATAGGTTACGTGTTTTTATATAGTAACTTGAATTAACTTATTTATAAGTTACCTAAGTAATCAAAAATACTAAAAGAAATCTCGTTAATAGCAAGTTTGGGGGTCAAAATTGACTTGATTGCACTTGCGGCAGCGCTGATTGCTTTTATAAGGGGGGGTCTTTTCTTAGCGTTTCAGCTATCTTATAGTTAATTAACTTCTCTTATTACTCTATGCTACTTATTATCCTACTTATAATATAACTTATACTACTATTTCTTAAATCTAGTAAGGATTTATAGAGCATTCGCTAAGTATTCTTCAGGCTTCTAGGTATTATACTCTACTAGCTAGCCCTTCTACTTAACTAAATATAGGGGGCTTATTAGCGCTTCCCTCTATAATATAATATCTTTAACTTCCTATTCTTCAGGGTCTTCTTTAAGGTCTAGGAGCTACCCCTTAGTAAGCTTTTAGCTATACTATAGCTTAAGTAGAGTAATAGAGAAGATATTATACGCTCTATTATACTTCTCTAGAAGTTATACTCTATAGGTATTAAAGCCTATAACTTCTATAACTAGCATAGGAATAAATCTTAGGGCGAGCTTTAGCTAACCCTTTGCAAAATAGAAGTTCTTTATTAAGAGTCCTATAATATCTCTAACGTTATATAATTACACTTTTCTTCTAATATTCGCATTCTTAGCTTATACCTCTATTATATATTGCTAATTCTTAGCTATTTTTTTAGTAAACCTCTATAAGTTTCTTAAGTCTTTTATTAACCCCTTAGGTTTTAATCTTAATATTTAGCAAGTAGTAGTCCGGTAATCCACACATAACCTCAACTTGCCCCCCTTCTTCGTAATAAATAGGATTAGCGCCCCTGCTAGACTTATTAATAAGCGAATCTACCCCTTTTATAAGGCCTTATGGATATAGTCCCTTAACTCCTCTAACTCCTTCTTAGCTAGTAGGTAGATCGGTCTAAATAGGGGCTTAGCCCCGGGCTCTAGGTTAATAAAATAGCTCCTAGTAGTTCTAAACTCCGGTATAGTTCCTACTAGATTAATATTAAATACCTTTTTAAAATCCTAGTACTCTAGTAGGATCTTTAGTCTAATATCCTTAGTATCCTTAGGTTCTTAGTTATATTCTTAGTAGGTAGTAGTTAATATCTAGTTGATCTATAGTACCCCTATAAGTACTGCTCTTGCTTCGTTTTCAAGAATGAACGTTACGACTTTGCACCTATCTATACTGACTCTTTCACTCTGCACCGAACCCCGTTTATAATATATTCTTCTCTCTTACCTATGCTAATAGGGGTGCAGACTATTAGAGCAGTGCTATATATAATAACGATGCCTACCCGCAGGTCTACTAGGGAGGCAGGATCCCCTGCTAAATAGGAGCTACTAAATAGCTAAACTTAGGATAAGATACCTATCGATCGGAATAATAAAGAGAGCACTAGTAAGGAAATAGTTAATTAATTAATAGAAGCTAAATTAGATCGTCTTATCGAAGAGGAAGAAAAGAAGAGTTAACTAAAGCGTAAATAAGAATATCTTAAGACCTTAAGAGCTAGCTAACTATTAATCCTAACGGATAACCCTACTACCTACTAGATAGTTATTAGTAGCAACCCCGAGGCGAAGAAGCACTAGTTAGAACTTTAGGGGAAGCACCTCCTAACGCTTAGGTATAAAGGGGGCACCTAAACTAACTATAATTAATTTATATTTAACCTCGATATATAATTCGAAATAAATAAGATTACCTTAGACCTTGAGAAGGTGCTATATACTACTAGGTGCCTAGAAGGATTAGTAGCAAAGCGATAGACCTCATACCTTTCTATTAGATATAATAATAAGGTAAAGAATATTACTTAGATAATAATAGAGGACTAGTTAACTAATAGCATAGCTAATAAGGGGTCTAGGATCCTTAGCATATAAACTTAGCTTAAATAGGCCTACTAGCAACTAGGATAGTTATACTAGAACTTTATTAATTACTACGAAGGGATTGAGGCGGAGAGCCCCTACTAATAACTAGAGGAGATCTGGGTAGCTAATATAATAGCTAGGTTAGACCCTAAGCTCTAATACTATATTATAGCAAACGGATTACCAAAATCGCAGCTCGAACTTAATACAAGGGCTAGGAACGCCGAACTTATAATTAATATATACGTATATAGGCTACTAATAAGGGACTAGAGGACTAACTATAAGGGATAATAACCAGAGGGCTAAGCTACTAATCCAGAGGAACGGACTAAGACCACAAAGGGGGACCGCAGCTATACTAGTACCTACTAGGAGCCTACTAAGGATTCGTTATAGGATACTAGGAGGGAAACTATCTATTATAGTTATAATAGGAAAGGCTATATCTCACTAAGGTACCCGTACTATAAGAAATGCAGCTATACCCGCTATAAAGGCAAACTATGCCCTAGCGAATAACTAGAGGAGAACCGGGTAACTACGCAGACGGTTTAGTAGAATAGCAACTAGCTATATCGCTTCGAAATAATAATATAGGTCCGGGTTATAAGTAGCTAGAAGACTAGTACCGCGCTTATTAATTATAGAGCTAACGAGAATATTATAAACTAGAAGGTTATAACTAATACCTAACCAGAAGCTAATAACTTAGAACCCATAAGGGGAATATAAGCATCCAAGGGACCTAACTATAGCATATAGAAGTTAGTCACCTAAATAACTAATAGTATAGGCGTCTAGCGGATAGTTTTATATAACTTTAGGATTAGTGATAGTAATAGCTACGACGCTATCCTAGGGATCCCTTAGTATATATCGGAGTGCCCTAATATTAATTAGAGGGAGTTAGGCTAGACCTTTCCCCTATGCGAGAAGACTATTCGCCTTATTATAACTAGAAAAGAGCTTAGGTATATTAAAAATAAAGCAAGAGTAGTACTTATAAGGATACTATAGATTAACTAGATATTAACTACTACCTACTAAGAATATAACTAGGAACCTGAGGATATTAAGGATATTAGACTAAAGATCCTACTAGAGTACTAGGATTTTGAAAAGGTATTTAATATTAACCTAGTAGGAACTATACCGGAGTTTAAAACTACTAGGAGCTACCCTATTAACCTAGAGCCTAGAGCTAAGCCCCTATTTAGACTAATATACCTACTAGCTAAGAAGGAGTTAGAGGAGTTGAGGGATTATATCTATAAGGCCCTATAGAAGGGATAGATTCGCTTATTAATAAGTCTAGTAGGGGTGCTAATCTTATTTATTCTAAAGAAGGGGGGTAAGTTGAGGTTATATATAGATTACTAGGGATTTAACTAAGTAACTACTAAGAACTATACCCCTCTCCCCTTAATTAATAAAATTCTTAATTAGCTCTCCTAAGCGAAGTACTTTACGAAGCTCGACCTCAAAGACGCCTACTACTAGGTGAGGATCTAAGAGGGAGACGAGTAGAAGATAGCATTCTATATGCAATATAGTTACTATAAATATTATATTATGCTATTTAGGCTTATTAATATACTAGCTACCTTCTGAACGTTTATTAACGAGTTACTTATAGGCCTAGTTAACGTTATTTGCATTATATATTTAGATAATATTTTGATATTTACTAACGATATAGACTCCTATATAGAGGCAGTAAGGCAGGTACTCACCCGGTTAGGAGCTAATAGCCTCTATATGAACCCCGATAAGTATGAATTCCATAAGGAATAGATCGACTTTCTTAGGTTCGTGGTTTTATTAGATAGTATTGCTATAGAATAGGAGAGGGCCTAGGTAATTACTAAGTAGCTAGTACCTACTATAATATAATAAATTTAGTCATTTCGAGGATTTATAGGGTTTTATAGGAGATTTATTGAGAATTACTCCAAAATCTATAGCCTGCTTACTAACTAACTTGCTAATATAGCTAAAGGATAACCAGTTATAACTAGTAAGGTACTAGTTGCCTTCTATTAGCTCCGCGCTTTATTTATAGAGGCACCTATTTTATAATACTTCAACTCCACGCTCCTAATTTATATTAAAACCGATATATTAGACTTTATAATAGGGGCAATATTAAGCTAGCTAGAGGGCGACGTATAGAGACTAGTAGTATTTATATCTTAGAAGCTTAAGGGCGTATAACTATAGTATAGCACGCTAAAAGCAGAGCTACTAGCTATTAGGGAGGCAGCGGTGAGGTAGTAGTATTATTTGCTTTACTCTCAGCACTGCATCTAGTTTATTACTAACTACCTAGGTTACTAGTACCTCGCTAATAAGAAGACGCTTAATAGCTATTAGGCATAGGTACTATAGGACCTATTGATATTCGACTTCGAAATCGAGTACTAGCTAGGTTGCTATAACCTAGCTAATAGCTTCTTATAAAGACCTGATTATACCCCTAAGGATATAGAGATTAAGGAAGCTAGAGATTTGCTCCTATAGGACTTTCTATAATAGTTTAACTAACCTACTATCTAGAGGGTAGGTACTAGGCGATAATAAGGTGCTTAACTATTAAATACCTTCCCTAAATAACTTATACCCTCGCTTTAGAACTAAGTTAAGAAAGCCTAATAGAAAGACCCCTTTTATATTAATAAGGAGTAGGAATAACGAGGGATAAGGTAGTTACTAGATAATACTAATACCCTATAATATTATAAGGGCTTATATATTCCTAATAGCTACCCGCTTCGGAAAGAAGTCCTCAGAGCGTTCTATAATAAACTATCCGGAGGTTACTAGGGGGTAACTAAGATACTAAAGAGGATTAAGAAGTCGTTTTTCTAGAATTTATAGAAGAGCGATATAAAAGAATATATTAAGATATATATAATATATTAGTATATGAAACCGAGATACCACCTCCTATATAGCGAACTTATAACCCTACTAATACCTACCCAGCCCTTTTAATAAATATCGATCGACTTTATTACTAAATTGCTACTATCCCTTATAACAGGGAATAAACCTTATAATAGCATTCTTATTAGTATCGATCGATTTATGAAATACTCCCTATATATCCCTACTAGGGAGTTACTTATAGCTAACGGGTTAGCTATACTACTTACTAAATACGTTTTCCTTATATTCAGGCTTATAGAAGCTATTATATCTAACTAAGGATCGCTATTTACTAGCAATTTTTAGGCTAAAGTATACTACCTGCTAGTTATTAGGAGGAAACTTAGTACCTCCTTTTACCCCTAGACCGATAGCTAAATAGAACGCTAAAATCAGAGCATCGAGCACTTTTTATAAGCTTTCTATGAAATTAACTAGGATAATTAGGTAATATAGCTCGACCTAGCTTAATTTATTTATAATAACTCCTATTATGAGGCTACTAAGATACTACCCGCTGAACTACTAATAGGATATTCTCCCTGCAGACCTAATAACGTCGAATACTAATAAAAGGGCTTAGCAGTCCTAACAGCACTCGATAGAGTTCAGGATCTACTCACCTAGAGGTTAGCTATTACTAACCTGCTTTATAAATATAATAAAATATATAGCAAATTCTATAATTAGAAAAGGACCCCTATTATTTTCGCTATAGGAGACCTCGTATTACTTTTAACTAAAAATATTAAGTAAAGGCAGCCTTCTCGGAAACTTTCTAACAAATACCTAAACATCTATATAGTAGACTATATCATCACCTATAAGGGCCCTAGATAGAACCGTTAGTACCTTATTAAATAGAACGGCTATAGTAAACTAGATAATTCATAGGAACCGCAACCTAATATATCTATCGATTTATAAAATAACTACGAAGCCTAATTATAGGCATAAATATCACGATCCCTATACGATTCAATAGGTAACTAGTAGGTAGTTAGAAATAGGGCATGCTAGCTAGGTATTTTAATTTATTAGCCCGAAGGCCCCCTAACGAGGCGAGAAAACGAAAACGCCTAAAGGCTACTAATAAGATAGAAAAAGACGAAAAATCGCCCTAAAGCAACTGAATACTACCTAGAGATTATTAGCAACCTACTAGGGGTGCTCCTGATATTTTTAGATCTACTAGGTGCTAGCGCCTATCTTATTAGAGCTATTATCCTTGCTACTAGAGTTAGTAGTAATAACCTCATAATTCTAAAAAAGTTAGAAATTAACTAGATAAGCACTAGGGAGGTACTAGCAAGGCTTATAGGGACTTACAACTTTATTATAGGAGTTAATTAACTCCTAGGTGCATATAGCTTATAACTCCTATGCCTCTGCTTAATACTTAGCGAACTGCTCTATCTCGGAGTAGTAATAGTAAAGCTCCTTATACTACTTATATAGTAACTTAGTCTATTTCTCTACCTCCTTAGAGAGATACTACTAGTAAGTAGTAGCCTTCTCTAAGGTAGCTACCTAGTAGTCCTCTATCTCTATAGAGATTTTAGCCTCCTTAGCCTTATACTTTTTAGGCGTAATATTAGTATCGTTCTTTTTAGCCTAGAGGGCCTTCTTTACTACGAGCTAGGTAGCGAGGATCTCCTCCTAAGTATAATTAGAAACTAGCGATAAAGTAATAGAGGGGTACTAGAGAGGTACTAGATAACCTACCTTATTCTTAGCATACTAAGCCCGAATATCAAGCTCGGAGCTGCCCTTATCTATTAGCTATTTAAGCTTATTAATAGCACCTATTATATAATAAGTAGGCTATAGAGAGTTAGCAGCTAAGGACTAGAAAATAATATATAAAACCTATATTAATATAGGCTTTACTATTACCTATTTTAGTATAATGCTTATATTTAGTTAAGGTATCTAAAATTATATAAATTAGTAATAAATTCCAAAGCTAAACTAGCGAAGCACTAGATAAGCACTAGCTAGGGACT
This sequence comes from Colletotrichum sansevieriae, assembly GCA_026260285.1. NCBI lineage: Eukaryota > Fungi > Ascomycota > Sordariomycetes > Glomerellales > Glomerellaceae > Colletotrichum > Colletotrichum sansevieriae. The sequence continues at coordinate 11,996 of JAOQIF010001381.1, forward strand.
AGATGCTTACTATCGCTCTTAAAGCAGATTATTAAGCTTATAAGGAGCTTTATCTCGGGAATATCCTCCTTAGGGGGCTCCTACTTCGCCTATACTAAGAGGCAGCAGCAGCAGGAGCACCCCTAGAGCTCACTTATTATTAGGATATAGGAAGCATCTAGCATACTAGGAGGAAAGGGGGAAGCATCGTTAGTAGCAGAAGATATAATAATAGATTTATTATATAATAATTAAGATAAAGTTAATAATAGGGGAGCGGGAGACTAATAGCGACTTATTAGTATTATAAATCTAAAGAAGTAAGAGGAAGGATTTTAATAGGGCGAAATTTCGAATAATATTTATACTTTTTGACTTAACGCTAAAGTTAGCTTTTTATATAGCTAAAATAAAGATAATCCCTAGATTATTATATTATTCGCCTTTATTTAACCCTACTACGTACGGGGAGGTATTAGATAACTACTAGATAAAGACTAGCAAACCCCCGTATAATAATAATAAATGCTTTTACCCCTAGAGGGAGAATATCTTTATTACCCCTATAAAGCTACTAAAAATATAATAACGAGCAGAAAATATAATAATTAAGAGGGCGAATTTAAAGCAATAAAAACGAGCCCGAATAATAATATATTTTAGCATAACCCTACGAAAGAAGGAATAACCCTCGCTAGGGAGTTTAGCTATAAGTATCTAGATAACTACTAGGTAGCTCTAGACCTTTTAGATAGAGAGCTATAAGAGTAGCTAGGGTAGAGGATAGATACCTTACTACTAGCTAACTACTCCTCTAAGCTTCTCTAAATTATTTATATAGAGAGCTATAAGAGTAGCTAGGGTAGAGGATAAGTACTTTACTACTAGCTAACTGCTCTTCTAAGCTTCTCTAAACTATAAAGTCCCTTAATACCTAGGTATAGAGCTATAAGAGTAGCTAGGGTAGAGGATAAGGTGCCCTACTACTAGCTAACTACTCCTCTAAGCTACCTAGCTATCTAAGGAAGAGTTATATAGCTAGACCTAGGGATATTAAATTCTAGACCTATAGGAACTAGGAACTAAGAAGGCTTATAAGAAGTAACTAGGTAGGTACTAGGTATCCTCTAGATAACTATAGAGTAACCTAGTCTAAGGATAGACTAGTTTAGAGAGGGGGGATTATATTATAAGCCTAGATAAGACTATAGGGAAAAGGACTTATTAAACTACCCTATAGGAGTCTATAGAAGGAGGATACTAAGTAGCGCCTCGGATAATAAGCTATACTAGGAACCTATAGAAGGGGAATACTAGTAGCGCCCCGGGCAACGGGCTATCCTAGGGAAGTCTATAGATAGGGGGTACTAGGTAGCTCCCTAGATAAGTCCTCTAGCCCTTATATACCCTTATATAGTAGACTGGGGGGTTAGAGAAGAATGAATGTTACGAGTTTGCACCTATCTATACTAACTCTTTCACTCTGCACCGAACCCCGTTTGTGACACGTTCTTTGGATGCCCTACTACTAGCTAACTGCCCCTCTGAGCGCTTCTGATCACTTTTTATTTCACATAGAAAGCCATAAGAGTAGCTAGGGTAGAGGATAGGTGCCTTACTACTAGCTAACTATTCCTCTAAGCTTCTCTGAACTATTTATATAGAGAGCTATGAGAGTAGCTAGGGTAGAGGACAGGTACCTCACTACTAGCTAACTGCTCCTCTGAGCTTCTCTAAACTGTGAAGTCCCTTAATACCTGGGTGTAGAGCCATGAGAGTACCTCGCCGACAAGAAGACGCTCAATAGCCGTTAGGCACGGCTACTACAGGACCTATCGATGTTTGACTTCGAAATCGAGTACTAGCTAGGTCGCTATAACCTAGCTGATAGCCTCTCACGAAGACCTAAATATGCCCCTGAGGATATAGAGATCGAGGAAGCTAGAGATTCGCTCCTATAGGACTTTCTATAACGGTTTAATTAACCTATTATCTAGAGGGTAAGTACTAGGCGATAATAAGGTGCTTAACTATTAAATACCTTCCCTAAATAACTTATACCCTCGCTATAGGACTAAGTTAAGAAAGCCTAATAGAAAGACCCCTTTTATATTAATAAGGAGTAGGAATAATAAGGGATAAGGTAGTTACTAGATAATACTAGTACCCTATAATATTATAAGGGCTTATATATTCCTAATAGCTACCCGCTTCGGAAAGAAGTCCTTAGAGCGTTCTATAACGAACTATCTAGAGGTTACTAGGGGGTTATTAAGATATTAAAGAGGATTAGGAAGTCGTTTTTCTAGAATTTATAGAAGAGCGATATAAAAGAATATATTAAGATATATATAATATATTAGCATATGAAACCGAGATACCACCTCCTATATAGCAAACTTACACCCCTACTAGTACCTACCCAGCCCTTTTAACAAATATTAATCGACTTTATCACTAAACTGCTACTATCCCTTATAACAGGGAACAAACCTTATAATAGCATTCTCATCGTTATCAATCGATTTATGAAATACTCCCTATATATCCCTACTAGGGAGTTACTTATAGCTAACGGGTTAGCTATACTACTTACTAAATACGTTTTCCTTATATTCAGGCTCCTAGAAGCTATTATATCTAACCGAGGATCGCTATTCACTAGCAATTTTTAGGCTGAAGTATGCTACCTGCTAGTTATCAGGAGGAAACTCAGTACCTCCTTTCACCCCCAGACCGATGACCAAACAGAACGTACGGGGGTTTGCTGGTCTTCATCCAGTGGTCATCCAGTGCCTCCCCGTGCGTAGTAGGGTTGAATAAAGGCGAATAACACGATAATCTAGGGATTATCTTCGTTTTAGCTGCGCGAAAAGCTAACTTTAGCATCGAGTCGAAAAGTATAAATATCATTCGAAATTTCGCCCTGCTAAAATCCTTCCTCTTACTTCTTCAGATTCACAATACTAATAAGTCGCTATTAGTCTCCCGCTCCCCTATCATCAACTTCATCTCAATCATCACACAACGAATCTATCATCATGTCTTCCGCCGCTGACGACGAAGCAAGAGCAGTACTTATAGGGGTACCGCGGATTAACCGGATATTAACCACTACTTACTAAGAATATAACTAGGAACCTGAGGATACTAAGGATACTAGACCGAAGATCTTACTAGAGTACTAGGATTTTGAAAAGGTATTTAATATTAACCTAGCAGGAACTATACCGGAGTTTAGAACTACTAGGAGCTACCCTATTAACCTAGAGCCCGGGGCTAAGCCCCTATTTAAACTAATCTACCTACTAGCTAAGAAGGAGTTAGAGGAGTTGAGGGATTATATCTATAAGGCCCTATAGAAGGGATAGATTCGCCTATTAATAAGTCTAGCAGGGGTGCCGATCCTATTTATTCCGAAGAAGGGGGGCAAGTTGAGGTTATGTGTGGATTACCAGGGACTTAACCGGGTGACCACCAAGAACCGCACGTTGCCCGGGGCGCTACTGGTATTCCCCTTCTACGGGTTCCTAGCGTAGCCCGTTATCTGAGGCGCTACCCGGTATCCTCCTTCTATAGACTCCTATAGGGTAGTCTGATAAGTCCTTTTCCCTATAGTCTCATCCAGGCTCGTAATACGATCCCCCCTCTCTAAACTAGTCTATCCTCAGACTAGGCTACTCTATAGTTATCTAGAGGGTACCTAGTACCTACCTAGTTGCTCCCTATAAGCCTTCCTAGTTCCTAGTTCCTATAGGTCTAGAATTTAATATCCCTAGGTCTAGCTATATAACTCTTCCTTAGATAGCTAGGTAGCTTAGAGGAGTAGTTAGCTAGTAGTAGGGCACCTTATCCTCTACCCTAGCTACTCTTATAGCTCTATACTTAGGTATTAAGGGATTTTATAGTTTAGAGAAGCTTAGAGGAGCAGTTAGCTAGTAGTAAGGTACCTATCCTCTACCCTAGCTACTCTTATAGCTCTCTATATAAATAATTTAGAGAAGCTTAGAGGAGTAGTTAGCTAGTAGTAAGGTATTTATCTTTTACCCTAGCTACTCTTATAGCTTTCTATATAAAATAAAAAGTGATTAGAAGCGCTCAGAGGAGCAGTTAGCTAGTAGTAGGGCATCTATCCTCTACCCTAGCCACTCTCATGGCTATGTATAGGTAGTATCCTATAAGGGCCTTAAATAGGGATATACTAATAGTAGCATATTTGCTATTATTATATAAAATTCAGCTTTAACTAACTATATTACCTATTAGTTACGCAAGCCTTTGATAAACTTTATAAGATAAATAGTTAAGGTTTAATACGTTCTTTTATCTAGCTATCTATCTATAGATACTATGCTATAGAGATACGCCCTTCTATATATCAGGCCTTAGTCTAGTCTCGCTAGAACTAGCTAGTAATTAGTTTATCTTAATTACTAATAATAGCCTTAGGCGTGCTATATTAGCACTTAATCTCTTAATATAGGATCCTTACTAAACCTATAGCATCTAGTTACTTAGTTATTACTAAGAACTATACTACTTTAGTTATCTAGTATATAACTACTAGAATTATATCATAAGTAACTCTATTATCTTAGCAACTTTCTAGCAAGCTAGTTAAGGAGTCTAAAGAAATCTATTAGAAGAGGTATACTAGTAGTTCTAATATTTATAATAGCCTATATAGCTTATGCTATAGTATGCGCGCCCCTTAGCAGCGCGGGCACTTAGCGATATATCGCTATATATCCTCTATTAAATATAGCTAATAAAACTTTTATAAGATTAGCTTAGCTATCTTATTTACTCCTCTATACCCTAATCTAGGCATATTATAGTAGTTCTTTAGGATTTTATAGCAGAAGGATCCCTCTTCTAGGATCATAAGTCTTCTTTTAACCTAAAGGATGTTATTCTTATTAACTTAGTATCCTTAGTATTCCCTAGTATCTTAGCAAACCTTAACTATAATATCTCTATAGAAGTAGTCTTTAGCTTATAATCCTCTAACTATCTATTTGAGATCTACGCCTAGTTATAGTATATAAGCTGTTTTATCCTAAATAAGCTCCCTTATTATAGCACGTAGGATATACTATTCTAATATAGTAACCCTAGCTCCTCCTAAGTCCTCTAGCCTATTGCTATTCTCTTATAGAGCAGTTAGCATAGCACCTATATATACTTTTATATAGGTAATAGCGCTAACATATATACTTATATATAGTAGTATATTAGTACCTATCATAGGGTAGTGCTAACCTAAGGGTGAGGATCCCTTAACCTTAGAGCTAGCCCTCTAGCAAGGTTCTTATATACTTCGCTAGATAGCTCGGATATAAGTTCTTATAATAGCTATAGTTCCTTTAAGCTTAGTAATATATTAGCAATCTATTACTAAAAGCTAGCTAATAAGCCTAGGTTTCTTTCTAAGGGTAGGAAGTATATTATCTACCTTAGCATCTTTTACTATATAAATAGGGTATTATAATAGTCTATTTACTAGATTAGTAACCCCTAACCTATACTAAATTTCAAAGTTAAATGCTAATAAGTAGTAAACCTATTGCGCAAGTCTTCTGCAAATATCCTGCATAAGCAAAGCAAGCACTCCTTTTAGCGCTATATAGTCTATAAGTATTAAGAATTTCTCAGGAAGTCCTTAAAGGTATTATACCTAGTAATCTAAACTTTTTATAATAATAAGGAGTTCTTATTACCCTATAGCCTAGCGCTTCTCTATACCTAAGAGCTTCTTTAACTAGAAGGCTACTAGGTGCTAAACTATATTATACTTCTATAAGAGCACGCTAGATGCTACTTAAGTAGATATATTAGTCTTAACCCTAGTTTCTAATACTAGGTTATAATATCTTAGTAATAGAGCTTTAGCAAATACTCTCTAAAGTATCTTAAATATAGTCTCTATCTCCCTTATCTAGGTGAGGGCTCCTGATTTTATGCTATTCTAGCTTCCCTTAAGCATAATATTTATAAGGGTTGAAATATAGGAATATCTTATAATAAACTTATAGTAAAAGTTATAGAAGCTAAGGAATACTTAGATATCTCTAAAAGACTTTAATACTAGCTATTTAGTAACTACTTAGACTCTATCTAGGTCTATCCTAATACTATCTTAGGTAATATAGAACCCTAGAAAATCCATTTCTATCTAGTAGAAGTCGCACTTCTTTAGTTTTATAAATAGCTTAGTAGCCCTTAGGTAGCATAGGATAGCATAGAGGTCCTTAGTATACTATTCCCTTATATCTAAGTAGATTAGAATATTACCTAGGTATATAATATAGCAGGTATTTAAAAGGTTAGCGAGTATTTAGTAAATATATGCCTAAAAAGTTGCTAGGGTATTTATAAGCCTAAATAGTATTATAGTATACTTAAAGTACCTATATTATATTCTAAAAGCTATTTTCTACCTATCTGCTTTATTAATTGCAATCTAGTAGTATACCTCGCTTAAGTTAATCTTAGAAATAAACTTTGCTCTAGTAAGTCTATCTAGAAGCTTGCTAATTAATAGCCGAGAGTAATAGTTTTTTATTATAATTTTATTTAATCCTTGTTGCGATATCCTCACTTTGAGCCGCAGCCTCACGGCCTACCACGTGACGTGCGGTATTACATAAGCTGCACGTGTAGATATTAACCCGCGATGCGGGAGACCCTTCCGAATAGTTACTTCTATAATACACCCTTACTCCTAATAACCTGCGCGCTTGTAACTCGTAAGAGTTATAAGCCTAGCTCTAATAATAGCTTAAAAAACCCCTCTGCTATGAGTTATGCATAGGAAACCTATTCCTACCCTTTTTATTAATTCCTTTACTATCCTTATCTATTATATCCTCTACTAATAACGAGATTCCCCTTGCAGGAGATATTCTCATATCTAGAAGCGACTAGCCTGCGTAATATACCCGTTTTAAGTTCTATACGCGCCTAAGAGGCTTCTAGGATTATATTAACCTAGATATAGATAATCGCCCCGACCCTTTATAAGTAACTATAGCCCTAAAGATCTCTAAGTTTATTACTAAGCGCTAAGCTCTCCTAAATGCGAAATACTAAGA
>JAOQIF010001382.1:0-19052 GCA_026260285.1 Colletotrichum sansevieriae
GTTAGGCTTAACGCCTATCCTTTAAGTAGGAGACTTCTAGCAGATAAGCTTAGAAGGCTCGGCTATTATAGAATATATTATGATATACCTATAATTACCTATTATACTATTTGTTATTATTCACGCTTATATTGCTCTTTTCCTTATTTTACTCGTAGTCTTAGCAACCCCTATTATAGCCCTAGGCTAGTAAGAAGACTATAATATCTAGTAGTATAACCTATTCTTTTTCCTTATCTAAGACCTCCCTTATACTATAAAAACTTATAATAAGGTAGAGGACTCAGACTCGACCTCGAAACCCCCTCCTAAAAGTATTTATATACTAAAAGGAAGGAAGTTAAAGAAGTTAAAGAGATAGAGGTCTTAACTATTAACTTATATAGCTAACTATTCGAGTTTAATATTAAATTAGTATAGTAATCCCTCTCTTATAGAGGAATATTATAATATAGGAGATATAGCTAGAATCGGATACTATAACGAGGCTCGCAGGCTCTATAGTTTCTAGTAGGCTTATAAGGACTATAACTTTACCCTTAGCCTTAGCGAATGATTTTATAACTAGATAGCAAACCTCGCCTCTCTTAAATAGGATAATAATTATATACCCTATATAGATATTATTAATATAAGCTAGAAGGCAAAAGCTAATCTATGCTATTACTAGATACTCGAGCCTAATAACTATATAACTACGTTAATTAGTATTATTAATATAATTATAGCTATAAGGGATACTCTAGTAATAATAGCACTTTTTATACCCCTATCTAGAGAAAAAAGCCTTTATAAAGCTAGCGAGAGAATTACCCTTCTACCCCCGAGAGATAAAAAAGTTATAACTCCTATCTAGTCTAGCTAGTTAGATATTAAACCCCTAGGACCTCCTATTAAGGCAAGAGCTATAGTAAATAATATTTATAATAAGAGTAGAAAAAACCCCGAACTATAAGTTATAGCGCTAGAAGATACTATAGCAGGACTATTAGAGCGAAAAATCTATAGAATACTATAAATTCTTTATAATACTACTATAGGTCTGCTGAAGTAGGATATATTAGTAGGGAGGACCTAGTTGCTATAGTAGAATTTAGCGCTACTATTAATATTTTTACTATTATCCTAGAAGCCCTACCTAGAGCTGCTATCCTAGGGTCTTAAGGCTTTACTCCTTTAAGTATTTAGCTAGCTTGAGGCTAATACTAAGGTACTATAGCCTATAGGAGCTTAATAAGAAGGTAGATTTGCCTAATAATATAGTATTTTTTAGCTAGATGCTAATAAGAAGTATAGCATAGAGCCTATCTTTTATAACTAGGATATTCTATACTATAAGGAGATAGATCTATAGATCTCTAGCCTAGATACTAAAACTACTAGCCTAGCTATAGCTTTAGAGATTATATAGAATTAGAGCTCTCTACTACGAGGGAAAGTACTTAGCTAGTAGGAATACTAACTCGGGCTAATTAAATAATAGAACTACCTCTACGTAGGATATTACGCCCTATGTAATACTATTAGGAGACGTTTTATACTAACCTAATAGGAGTCTATCTAATAGATCGCTATATATAGGTTTACTATAGAAGACCTTAAGGGAGATAGAGATATTTATAACTTTACTTAAAACTATTTTAAATATAGTAGAGCGTAGATAGGACTAATATCTATAGTTAGCTAGCTATTAATAATCTTCTATAATATAATTAACCTAGAGCTTTAGCGATTCCTAGATAAACTAACTACTAGTAATACTCTCGAGGATTACCTTAATATAGCTAAGAAAAAACGTAAGGCAGTTTAGCGCAGACTCTAGGTGCTAATTAGTATTAACTATATATTAGAAGAATCCGACGATATAATATAGAATAGTAATAAGGGACGATAGAATAACCGAGACTTCTAATAGGATAATTGTAATAATCTGCAACCCTAATAATATTATTAACCTTAGTAACGCTTCTAACGCTCTAATAACTATTTAAACTAGAAAGATCGCTGCCTATAGAACTAGCTACGGAGAAACCCGGGTTTTTAACGTTATATAAAATATAATAGACCAGGCTAGATAGACTTAGATGCTTATTATATATAGGAGGATTATAACGACGACTATAATATCAACGACCTCGTCGATAGCAGCTATATCCTACTAGACGTATAGGAAGTCCCTAACGATTTAGCTACCCTATTAGAGCAACTATATAAAGAGGAAATAGCAAGCTAGACGATAGACGTTATAGTTATAGCGAGAAGCCTGCTAGCGATCTCCCTAACTACTTCGGTTATAGACTCTGCTATATACTATATTAATAATATAGTAAATTTCGCAGGTCTCGTTGCAATTCCCCTAGCAAATAACGCGTAGGTATTACTTAAGAAAAACTAAATTATTAATACCTAGGTAAAACTAATAAAATAAATAATACTAGCTAAATAGATATATCTCCGCCTTAACGTAAAAGCGATAATATAGCTAGCTTAGAGGAAGTCTATATCGATATAGGCGCCTTAATAACTCTAGTTGATAGGAATTAGGTGCTACGCTTTGCGCGGAATCCTATGTTTTAAATAATAGAACTATAGAGGATAAATATAATAGACTTAACCTTTTAGGTAATAGAGCAGGTTATATTCGACTTCTATATCCTAGGTACTATTAGCAACGTGGAGATTAATAGCTATATTATTATTATAGCTAGAGTTATAAATACTCTTAGAGCGAATCTTCTATTAGGAATACCGTTCTATAAAGATCATAGGCTAGTTATAGACTTTAATAAGGGTATAGTTAAGTTCCGCTTAGTATATAGAATATAGTATCTAGTCTAGTTTAGGAGATAGCACCTAGTAACTAGATAAGTTAATAACGCCTATACTATAATTATTCCCCTATAGAGTGATATATTCGTTATAACTAGCTTTATTAACCTCCCTAAGTCAAGCTAGCAAGGCTCTAATACTTAGTAGTTTCAATCTAGTTATATTAGCGCAGTTAATATAATAGTTATAGTAGATAACCCTAAGCTTATCCTTATGCGAAATATAACGGATAGGCTAATAATAATCCTAAGAGGATAGCAGCTAGGCTATATTATTCTAATAGAAGCAGAGGAGACTACTAACCTTATTAACTACGCAGATATTATCACCCTTATAGGAGGAGAATCAAACTCGCGCTAGTTCTCGTAATATAAATTCAATAGGGCTACGAGTAATATAGCAGGTAGCGCGTAGTTTATAACCCCGCCTACTAAATCTAGCCTAGGACTGCCTCGTTAGGCGGATAATATTCTATCTTATGGAATATCTAAGCTAAAAGATATCTTAGTTATATATAGCAAGAATAGAGTTAAGATCTATAATTAGGATGCGGTTTTCGCTAGTAGACTTAAAGAAATCCTCGATAACTAAGACGTTTATTATAATAAGGGGATCGTACCTATGCCGGACGACTAATATATATATATTAAGCTTATTAAAGGGTAGTAAAACTAGAAAGCTATAGTAAAGCCTTACCCCCTTAGCGCTAAAGACCTCGAGGTCGTTAAGAATATCTATAGTAAGATATATACTAATAGCAAGATAGTATAGGGTAATAGGCTAATCCTAGTTATCTATCCGCTCTTTATTATATAGCGAGTAGTTAATAGTATAAAAAAAGGCAGGGTTATTATTAACCTTCGCCCTTTTAACCGAATCACTATCCCGGATATATACCCTCTTCCTAACTAAGATAATATAATAGATACCTTTAGAGGGAAGAAGCATATAACGATATTTAATACTACTAGGTTCTTCTACTAACTACTAATCTACTCGAGATATTATAATAGGATAGTAGTAATAAGTCCCTATAGTATCGAAGTTTCTAACGTTATCCTTATAGGATTTAAGAACTCGCTAGCCTATGCCTAGCGTTTTATAGACCGCCTCCTGTATAACTACTAGCACTTTGCTTAAGTATATATCGATAATATTATTATTTTTAGCAATAGTAATAAGGACTATCTCTAGTATATTAATATTATTCTTAAGCTCTTTGAGAATAACCGCCTTTATATTAAACCTAAGAAGTCCTTTGCAGGGTTTCCTAAAGTAAGACTCCTTAGCTATATTATAAATACTAATAGTATTAAACGAATAGAGGATAGGATCGTAGCCTTTAAGAACCTCCGCTTCCTAAAAACTTTCTATAATATCGAGAGATACCTCGGAATAGCTAGATAGCTATAATATAATATACCCTAGTATAATATTATTATAACGCTACTATAGGATAGAAAGACCCGTCTTATTGCGAAACTCCGTAATAAAAATATGCTTCCTAATAGTTTATTAAAAGTAGTTCGAATAAAAAGGGTCTAAAAGGTGTTATTCGAGCTAATGCTAAGTAAGCAAGAGGTATAGAACGCCCTCTAGGAGAATCTCTATAACTAGGTCGTGAGATACTATTATAACCTAAATAAGCCTATATTTTTTAAGGTCGATGCCTGCAAAAGTAGCTTTAGGCTTATAGTATTCTAACTAGGTATTCTATAGAATAGTACTAATATACCTAGTAAAGATATTATATAAATCTATATCTAACTAGTGCTTTTTCTATCTAAGGTTATATTACCTTTAGAAAAGCGATACTTCGTTATAGAGGCGGAGGTAGTAGTAGTAGTTTGGGCTATAAAGAAGCTCTATAAGCTCGTATAATCGAATAAGCACCCTATATAGATTCTCACGGATTATGCAGCTACGAAGGGAATTCTTATATATACCTCGCTACGGACTATAGACCTTAATAAAGCTAACCTATAGCTCGCGAGCGCTACGAATTACCTATTGCAATTCAACCTCAACGTTACCTATATACTAGGGAAGCTTAATGTTATCCCCGACGCCCTCTCGCGCCTGCTATTGCTTATAGCCTTAGGATAAGCTAATAGGTTTGAGGATAGTAATATCCTCGTAGAAATAACTTATAGCGATAATAATAATAACGACGCAGGATTTATAGATATAATTAACTAGTTAGCTAAGAAGTCATAAGCCTATAGAGCAATAGGGGAGATAACTATAAGCATTTCGGAGGATTTTATTACTAAGATTATAAATAACTATACTAACGATACGAGGTATAGCAAAATTCTCAAATAACTCCGATCCTAGTAGAAGGAACTAGGTAAGTAGTAGTTACTATTTAATGCTACTACTAAGGAAAATAGCGCTAGAGCTGCTAGAAGAGCCCTAAAACGCTATTAAACGACTCCTTGGAGTCTATTGCTAGAAGGGCTTATCCTTTATATAGCTACGGATAGTACCTAGAGACTCTGCATTCCGCGCAAGTCAGTACCTACGATTCTCCGCTTTAGTTATAATAAAAAACACTACTTTAGCGCGGACTATATAATAATAGAAATATCAACTTTTTAGTTTTATAATAAGAAGTCGCTTATATAACGATATATCGCCTATTATAACTAGTATAAAGAGAACTAAGTCGACTGCTAAAAGCTACTAGGATAGCTATAACCTATCCCCGTTATAGATATTCCTTATAATACCGTTATTATAGACTTCGTTACTAATATACCTAAGGTGCTATCCCACGGAAGTCCCTACGCCTTGCTAGGTTTCCTAGAGTTAGATATATTAGTAATAGTAATATATAAATTCTCAAAAAAAATAATCCTTCTTATAGGATATTTAACCTATAGAGCAAAAGAATAGGTAATAATCCTACTCTACGTATTTTTCCTCTTAGACTAGGGAATTCTACGTTATATTATTAGTAACTAGGATCCTAAATTTATCTCTATAGTATAGCATGCGATATTTAACGCTATTAATATTAGGCTCCTCCTCTTAATAGCATACTACCCCTAGACGGATAGGTAGAGCGAAAGAATAAACTAGACTGCTGAGATTATAATATAGTTCTATACGTCTAAATCCCCTAATATCCTATAGATTGATATACTACCTGCCCTATAGCATAATCTTAATAACTCCCTATTTACTATAATTAGATAATCGCTAAACGAGGTTATATTTAGATTTAAGCTACGAAGTATTCTCAATATAGTTATATAAATAAGCGCCCCGACTAAGAGCCTTACTATCCTCAGGGAGATATATTAGAAGGAGGTATTGCTACTTATTAATATAGCGAACGCCTCGCATAAGGAGAGATATAATAACTGCTATACTAATATAACTTTTAACGAAGGGGATAAAGTCTAGATATAACTTAGCAAAGGATTCTACCTACTAGGATAATATAATAGTAAATAGACCTCTAGATATATAAGACCCTTCTGAATTAAGCGTGTTATTAGTCCTCTTGCCTATGAGGTAGATATTCCTAAATACTAGCGGGTTTACCTAATCCTCTCTATAGCCTAGCTATATAAGCTAGCCTAGGGAGAAGACCTATTTAACTATAAGACTCTGCTATTAAAGCCTATTGAGGTTAATAGTAATAAGGAGTAGGAACTTAACTATATCATTAAATAAAGAGTCTTATAGAGGAGTTATAAACCTACTATTAAATATCTTATCTAATAGAAGGGCTTTATAGCAAAAGACGATACCTAGGAATAAAGAGACTCCCTATTACCTAATATAAATAATATTATTAATAAGTATAATACTAAATTCCCCCTCAACTAGGATACTAAAAGAGCTATAAGAAGGCGCGCACCTCGTATATAACTAATTAGTTTTCCTATCCTATTAATAGGATAAATATATATACCCTGAATTAATATTAGGATCGCAAATTTTCCCTTTATTATCGCTATTTTTACTATTAACTACTCTTTCCTCGATCTCTCTATCTTATATTAAAATAAATAGGAAGGAGCGGAAGGTACTAACTTTTATATACCTTCCTTACTAACCCCTATTATAAAAATTTTTTTCCTTCTATACCTTCCTTCTATTTATTATACCTACCTACTTTTATTTAGGCATACCTATACTTTTTATTTATTTATTTCTCTCCTATATACTAATTATTACTCGATAGACCTCTTATAATAAGTAATAATATTATCCTAACCCGCTAAATATAGCCTCCTAAATACTAGCCTAATTAATACTACTATAATAATAGCTTCTAAAGGCAAGGAAGTTACTAATAACTACGAGGTCCCGTCCTCTCACCTATCTAATAATAGTAGTAGCTAAGATAAGGGTGCTAACCCCTAGAATAACGAGGTGCTTAACCCCGTCTCCCTGCGCTAAGGTAGTAATAACTAAGGTAGTAATAACTAAGTTAGTAACTATAGTATTAACCTTAGCACTCCGGTTAAGACTTATAAGTCCGCTACTAAGAAGAAGAAGTCCCATAAGGATTATAAGAAGGGTAAATAAGCAGCTAAGAAGAACTTCTTCGCTATAGATATAGAGACCTAATATAAGGAGGTTATTAATAATAACGTCGATAATATTTAGAATAACGATACCTAGGCTACTAAGCTAGCCTATATTATTGCTAGCATCCTAGCTAAAACTATAGCTACTACCCCTCGTAAAACTCCTAAGAAGGGCTACCCTAGCCCTATAGCCTAGCGCTAGTAGATCGACGAGGCGAAGGCTCGCGTTAATAACGCCTTTTTATACTACCCCGATGCTATCCTTATTAAGGAGATTGAGAAAATCCTCGATAGTATCGAGCCTTCTGAGAATATATCTTTTAACCTCTATATTAGACGTATCTAGAATACCCTTAAGTAAGTATATAATATATATATTAATAATAATGCTTATAGCAAGCTTCTCCCTAGCTACGCCTAGGTCCTCGCTATATACTTTTATAATACCTACGGTTATACTAATAGAATTATTACTAGTAACCTTATTGCAATGAACTATATTAACCTCCTTTCTATCGCCCCGCTCGTTAATATTAATAATATTACTACTACGGACCTATTAGCCCATAAGGATGCTAAAAACGCTAAGGACCTCGCTAATAAGGCTGAGGGTAATATTAATATTATTATTAATAGCATCCGATAGGAAATCCTTCCTCGCCTCGATACTATAGAGACTAATATAGCTAATATAGATATTATTAATATTAATACTATTAGCGAGCGTCTCGCTAAACTTAAGAACGATAGCATATCTAAGCAGGCGGTTGCTAATAAGATTCGCATAGCTATTAACGTAATTAAGACTAAAGAGATCGCAAGCCTTCGCGCTAAGATCGCAAACCTCTATATTATAATTAAGGGTCTCTAGCATACTAGCGATAAGCAACTTATACTAAGCGATATTAGTAATAATAGCGCTGCTAAGCGCTAGTAGATATCTAAGTTCGATATACTCCTCTACTAGTGCGACGACTAATTAATAACGCTATAGTGATTTCTAGTAATTAGAATATAAAAAGGGAGAAAAGGGAATATTAAGCGTATATATCCTAGATCGATAGTAATAGCAATCGGGATGATTATTTTTTAAAAAGGGGGTATATATTATATGCCTTTTAGTAATATAGTTAGCTATTATATAGTATTCTATATAACTATAGTTAGGCTTAACGCCTATCCTTTAAGTAGGAGACTTCTAGTAGATAAGCTTAGAAGGCTCGGCTATTATAGAATATATCACGATATACTTATAATTACCTATTATACTATTTGTTATTATTCACGCTTATATTGCTCTTTTCCTTATTTTACTCGCAGTCTTAGCGACCCCTATTGTAGCCCTAGGCTAGTAGGAAGACTGTGACACCTACTTCGACTCCTTCTCCTCTAACGCTAGAAACCCAACTGCCTTACCTAGCGTTATTAAAAAGAGGTTTAATATAAAGGCGAAGCCCTTCAACCTAGCCTCAACTTTAAATAGCTGCTAAGCATTAGCTACTATTAGCCTTATATTATCTGCCCCTACTATATATAGCGCTAGCTTATTAATACTTATCCTCTGTAACTTATAACCCTAGGTCTCTGCTGCCTCGATATAAGGGTGCTTATTTCAATATGCTAGTAGCGGGGCTACAGAATTTTCCCCTAGAAATACTACCTCTAAGATAGCTATATTAGTAGTATTGATTTAATCGGGATCTTACTACTACGTTATATACTTACGCCCTCGAGTCGAAGTAATAGTTAGCACCTGCGCTACTATAGGATTAGCTATTCCTAATACTATTATAGCTTATAAGAGAGGTAAGCTACCTATATTAAGTAGTAGCGGGGCTAACTACCTTACTAGAGACCCTACTTCCTCCTCGAAAAATCTCAACTAGCATACTAACTAACCTCTAGGACTAGGCTTAGTGATATTCTAGCTTGTAGCAGTCTTAGAGGGCTATAAGTATGCTATTAATAACTCTATCCTAGGGAAGCTATAGTCTTCTACCTACTTATACCCAGGGTTAACTCGATACTATTATAACTATCTCTCCTCTAATATCGATATTATACCTATATAGTTATTATAGCTAACGCTAGATAGGTCCCTTAGCGCCTTAACCTTATAGTATAGAGTATTAGTATTTCGGAACTTCGTTAATAGGTTCTTAACTATAAAGGGGTTTCTAGAGAACTCTCTCTATAAGATAGGTATAATAGAGGTAAGTATGCGGTTTAGTATGCACGTCTTATTGCTATTACCTAGCAGGCCCTTATTCTTAGCGTTAAGAACAAGCTAGAGTAACCTCTATTATACTACGGGCTTCTAGCGAAGCTTAGGTACTATTAGTTAACTCTCTGAGGGTAGGGGTAGTATTAGCAGGGGGCCCTGGTCCTCCTTAGAGTTACTTAACGATATAGCAACCTTAATCTTATCTAGGATTACCTCTTCTACTTATATACTAGGCGGGGTCTTATTGAGGTATTATCTATTAGCTGCTATCTCGAATATAAAGTAGATTATAAGGTAGATAATTAATATAATAAAAGATAGAGGTTTTTAATATTAAAAATAATATATTTGAGTAAGCTAGAGCTATTTTTAAATGATCTTAGCCTCTTAGAAGTATTAAGGGGTTAGTAAGATACTCACTATTTATATCGTAATAATAATCTAGGCTAATAGTAACCTAGTGCGATATATATGCTATATATAGCGCTAGCGAAGTAGCCCTTGGCAGAGTCTCCAAAACATGAAAATCATACCGATCAGACCCGTAGGTCTCCTGACCCAGGTGAAGCGAGAACGGGACGTGTTTCGGCATTCAAAAATGGGAACCGAGGCCACAGGGACAGAGCGATTCATGTTTGAAAAAAAAGGGGGGAGATGTAAATTTGACTTCTGCGAGTCGCTTTACCAGGAACAGCCATGTGACTGCACCAGGCTTGTGCGGAGAAAACCCGACTTTCTTTCACCCGTGGCTGATAAGGGTCGGACTTGTTGTCGTTTTTCCACCGGTATACACTCCCTCCCAACGGACTAAACTGCGCGACTCGTGCGCTGGTTGGATTCAGAAGTCATCGTAAGCATACCCTTTACATTCCTGGGTAAAGAAACATCCAACAGGCTTTCGATATAGGTAAAGAGATCGGCACCACCGGGGATGTCCTCTCGTGCCCCGCCCTTACGAGTCGCGTTATGTACAGCAGCCTGCAGGACGCACTAGGTCAAAATTCAATTGATTAATAGGTATACGGTATAAGGGGTAGATATTACCTAATATAGCTAGCAATCCCGCTTTAAAGTATTATTAATAAAGTATAAGTAGCTAGAAATTTTAGGTAAGTAGGAGGTCTATACCCCTATACCTATAAAAAGTGAACCCTAGGCCCCTGCTAAAGTCTGACTTCTAGCTTATACCCGTAGTAGTCTTCCCCCTATATTTATAGCGCTTAATAGCGCCTACCCTACCTAATTGCCCTGCACCTAACTGCCCTGCATCTAACTGCCCTGCATCTAACTGCCCTAACTGCCCTAACTGCCCTGCCCTGGCTACAACTGCCCTGCACTAACCGCCCTAACTGCCTTAACTGCCCTAACTGCCTTAACTACCCTAACTGCCTTAACTGCCCTAACTGCCTTAACTGCCCTAACTGCCTTAACTGCCCTGGCTGCAACTGCCCTGGCCGCAACTGCCCTGGCCGCAACTGCCCTGGCTGCAAATGCCCTGGCCGCAACTGCCCTGCCCGTACTTACCCTTTTCGCTCTAGACTCGCGCAAGTGCCTCGCCTAGTAATTATTAGCCAATTAGAACCCTTAAAAAGCCTCCCCTTAGGTATAGGCCTATTAACCCAATGCGGAAAGAATTCAATTTTGACCTAGTGCGTCCTGCATGTAGTCATGTCCAGTCGCAACCACATTGAACCGAAGTTGCGTATTGTGGGGATTGCATTCGAGGGGGTCACCAACTTTGACTTGCCAGCCTAGATGGCCGGACACGGTAATTGAAGACGGGAGATGTGTCGGTGAGGAGACAACCTGCGTTTCTGACTCTACCTTGATCTCTTCCTCGACATTGTCCAATACTCCTTCGAACGGTTCCAGATGTGAGATGACAGCTCCTCGTAGAAGGATTGAGCCCTGACACACTGCCTCGCGGTACTGGTCGTATACCCGGGCCCATCCCCATTTCGCGCGGATCTTCCGAGATATCTGTGGCGGTGCCAGCCTTGAAACTTTCTTTTAGAGATCCCGGTGGAATATTTTCCCATTTGAGTCCAATACCTCAACGAATGAGAAGCCCGCATGGTCCAAGAGGGTGCACTTCATATCGAATGGCTGATTCCTCTCCACGGCGACTTCATCTCCTTGAAGACTGCCATAATTGTTGCTCGCAAATGCTACCAGACGCTCTCCAGTCGTTGCAAACTTTCGCCGGGCTCGAAGTGCTTTGGCAACATCTCCGGATTCAAGGTTCTCAGCCAACACACCTGTCAGGCCGCCCTCGGTGCCAAACACTGCGGTGCCCGGCCGGACTCCGCCTCCGCAACCATCCCGGTGCTCGTCCGAATTGCTGGAGACGCCGAGCGTCCAGCCCCGCCTCACGGCGTCGCGGAGCAACCACTCGAAAAGCCCCCACGCACCCCCAATCTCGAGGAGACGTTCGAGCTGCGGATTATGCCACGCAAAATTGCATCTCCGACCGCCGGCATGAGGAATAAGGAGATGGCTTTCGAGAGAGCGGGCGTACGTGGCCTGCACTTCATCCAACGGCCATGCGCCCGGCGCCAAGTCTGCCGGGCCTTCCTCGTTCCACTCAAAGCCGTGGGCTCTGTTGCCGTGTTTGTCAAAGGGAAACTCTGGCTGTGGGGTGCTCGCATCATCTAGGAAGACCACGTTGTGACCTCCTCCGGCTGCCGAGTTACCGCACCACTCCGTCCTCGGGAAAACGACGAATTCACCGGGCTTATTGACTTGCTTGGTGATCTCAAGAGTCTGATCCCAACGCCGCTTAGTGATGTTGAAGAAATATGCGGTGTACCCAACGACATCGAGGCCAGGAATTTCTTTGACATAAGAAAAGTTGTAAGTAGTCGAGTCGGTGCCGACTGTGTCGCCGTAGTGAACGTGGAGATCAGCGTACAAAAGTCGAGGCACAGGCACGGAGGCACTGACAGTGACACAGTGAGTAGTCTTGACTGTGACGATACCCTCTCGGTTGATTTCAGCTTCCAAGATCTCGTAGTCTCCCGCTTGTTCGAGTGTCATCTTCGTGCTGGCAACGGTACATTCCCTCTTCGGGGAAAGCAACAGCTCTTCCACGGCGTTAGCTCTCGGCTCGTTCGTGGTGATTAATATCTGTGCCTTGAGGTCGTCAGTATTGACTGTTGAGTTGCCCCACGCATCTTCGGTGTGAACATGAATAGGAAGGAAAACGCCGGGTCTGCCCACCTGTGGTATCGTGGATTTTACCCTTGAAACGCAATATCAGGGGCAAGCTTTGATGTGCCAACAGGATCGATATACTATCTCATCAAGAAATTGTACTCAACGAAAGTCTGCACTCTTGTGCCCCGTGAGCCCCATCGCCTGTCGCCCACCCGGACTACGGTCTCATCGCCTGATTCATATATCCATCCCCAACATCGACAACAATGGCTTTCTGAAACGGCCTCTGATGGCCATTTTGGTCGAAACGTGCAGCCAGTGACTGGGCCGTCACGGCGGTCAGCCGCAATAGTCTTTAACGCGGTCTAGTTTCCTCTTTTAGTATAATCATGAGCGCGAACATTTCGGCCATCTACGGCGCCCAGTTTTTCCAGACTGACCACACGCCCCTCCAACGCCGAGCTTTCGCTTCGAACGTTGGTATCCTTGCCGTCGAACTGATGCTTGGCGCTTGCTGGGATCGATACGGACATGAAGTCTGTCAAAATAGAAGACGTTTCTAAAATGAGTCATTATCAAGAAGGATATCGAGTTAAGTAGCCTTAGACCCCAGGACGGGAATCCAGGGCCAAAATTACGGTACATGAAGAAAACATCTTTCATCCTAACGTGAGAGCAAAATTATCCCCAAAGACCAGTCGCAGCGGGTATTATGCAAAGGCGGCTGGGCCTTCCCCATCAAAGAAGACCTCGTCCAGAGCACTGAGCATAACCTTCATCCCTTCCCACTGTTCCGTCACGCTGCCCCGGATCTGTTCTGGGGGCAGCACAAACCCAAAGTCACCAGTGTCTCGTAATTCAATCAGGTACGACCAGGTTGCCTTCCCAACAGCGTGGGCGTAGTCGAAGCTTCCACCGGTGGTCGGGTACAGAGTTGCGCAGCTGGGCCCGTAGGTGAACGTGGCGCCCTCCACCTCTCGAATCGCATCCGAGGCCAGTTGTGCGAGCTTGATGTGCTGACCCAGCGTGTCGATATAGTACGTGCAGTTGTATCCCACTGGGGCGAGGAAGTACTGGCTGTAGCTGTGCCAGTCAATGTAGAGCTTCAAGCCACTGGTATCTCGGAGCGTATGCACCAGCTTGTGCAAGCCCTGCATTTCTGGAGTATCGGCTGGCTCGACTCCTTTGTATGTCTGCGAGCACGGGTCGGGAGAGGCACCGAGTGGATTCGCGTCCCATTTGTATGGCCAGTTGCGGTTGATATCGCGACCGTAGCAGGTCGAGTTGGCAGAGCTTGGAGGAGGTTGACGGTTCTTCCTCCACAGTCTCTCGGTCGTTTGGGTGTAGACGAAGCCATCCTGTCATTTTGTTAGAGCTTTACTGTCTTTCCACATTGGACCGTCTTCTGCCATACCGGGTTTACAAACGGGAACACCCAGAAATCGTAGGTGTCAACGAACGCAGTGGTTGTGTTGTCAACACCATACCCCTGAATAAGCTGGAGAGTGAGATACTCCACCACCTGCAAGAACCACTATCAGCTCATACCCCGGGCATCGATTCATCTCAGCAGTGACTGACCGGCGCCACAATCCATTCTCTGGCGTGAACAGTTCCGTGCCATAGGACAGCTGGTTTTCCTGGCCCATCAGCGCCCCAGAAGTGGATACCAAAGATGTCTCTGCCTTCATACGAGGTCCCCGATGAGACAATTTCGGAGTTGTCGGGAAACGCTTCATGAAGCGAATCCAGGTACGCCTTGTGTTCTTCGTAGGGATGGTAGCTGTCATACCAGCTGAGGTCATCATACCGCCGCTTCCAAATTGAGCCTCCAGACGACTCGGCGGCTATGGATTCACCCAGATTGGCGTGCATGACGTGGTATTCGAGCCCAAGTTCTTGAATTTTGTCGACCTGGTCAGGAGAGACGGCGATATCTATATGCTTGTTCACCACGGCGTTCCACTCGTCATAAACAACCGAGGAAAGCTTCTGCTTCACGGCGCCGAGGCTTGCACCGGTCTTGACGCGAAGTACTTGATACCCATCGTAGGAGATCGGCACGCTGGCTGATGCCAGAGAATACAAGAGAGGAAGCAGAGCAAGCAGCATCATTTCCCACAAGCCGGTACGACGACGAGTGAACGACGGAAAGCTAGTTTCAGCTTTCTCATTTAGGACAGAGGAGGGATGGCACATTTATCTCTCGTCAATGTGTTTGCATATCAGATAACACTGACACTGCTCACGTCGGCGTCATCGGAGCACCAAGATGCTTTCCCATCATAGCCCCCCAATTAACCCCTCAATTCTTGGAGAACGTTGCACTGGGCCTTCTTGGACAGTGTTTGCGCCTTCCAGATGGACTCTAGAGAGAACTTGGCGTTCTTGGCATCTCTTATCTCTCAGTTGCACTCGCCAGTATGTTTCTTCATCATCGAAGCTCCATGGGTTGGACAGCATTCATCGCTTGGCTACATACCGCGAATGCCAGGCTCCTACGTGCTCATGTACAACCGCTGCACGTTACCGTGACATTCGACTATGGCATTATTGAGAGCCCTAACGCATATAGGTCTCGTGCATGATGATGATGCGGTCTCATGTTCTAAATTTACATGAATGCTGCGCCATGTCTGTGTCTGATTCCAGGCAACTGAGGTAAGTTACTGCTTCCTCTTCCTGGTAAGTCTTTCAGTACGATGGTGTTGTGTGCGAATCTGGTGGACTTCCATCCAAAGTCGCCTACATTGAATCCCATGAGGAAGTGCTCATTCGATTGCTGTATGATCCAAATGTTTGCACAACTCAGATATGCGGGCTCCCGTAAGCCATACCTGTCCAAGCTATGATCTGAACGAGTCACGCAGCTATTTCGAATGTCCAAATCGAGTCCCTGAAATCGAGTGACAAAGGCTTGGATAGCAACCGAAAGAACGACCTGTTAATCGTTTGCATCGGAAAAAGTCGCAGTCACACTCTATGTCCACGGCGCCAACATTATTTTGAGAGACTTGCGAGCACATTAGCAAAAGTAAACCACAGGGCTTCAGTTACCCCACGTTCGGAAAAATATTGAGATGAAGCGGACTTGACTCTGACTCGGCGAGGTTCCTTGACCCAACGTCTTAGCACATTCAAAAGCTTCATGGTGAAAGCAAAGAAGAAGGACATAAGACTCGAGGCCGAAAGTGCCCTCTGTATCATCTTGTCTCCTGTATCTGCCTGACTGATCTGGTTTATGGTAGTCTGTTCAACTTGTGGTCATCGGTCACGCCTATGCGTGACGGCAGCACCCGCCTCACATATGCCTCTCCCTTTGCTTTTGACAGCAGTCACAATTACATGCGAAAACTGGCTGCGAGTCAAGCTTTCACAGCTTCTTGCTTGGAACCATTCGTTTCCAGCGCCAGTTAGGTGTCTGGGTGCTCATCGCAACTCAAGAGCCGACGGTTTCAACTCGACTCTCGAGAGAGCAAGACATGTAGGCCGGCGGTATTTCAGCGGCTGGCTCACCTTCGAGTCAAGATTGGATCTAGGTTGGCAAAGAGTGGTGGAAATACAATTGTGGCCCGACTGGAATTGCGCATCAGTCTTCACCTCGATGTGGGGTGTACTTGATTTGTTGATGTCGGAGGCCCTATTTGCGTCATAAACCGGAAGGTGTCGAGACACAGGAAATCCTTAAAAATCTTGCACCGGGCCTGGAATGCTGAGATTTTTCGCGAGGGACACAAGAAAAATTGGTCACTTGATGGTTGTATAAGTCACATCATGTTGGCTTGGGTGTGTCCGTGTTATCTGTGTTATCTGGTGAGTGAGATAGCGGTAGTGAGAGATGAGTGACGAACGAGTCATTTCAAACATGATTGCCAGTACTCAAAATTCCGCCAATCTTTCGGCGTAAAAAGAGCCGAAATACAACTGTCTTGAAGTGCGGACCGGGCGGCGCCGTCTTCTCGCCATGGACTGTTTCAGTCAAAGAAATTCAGAGATGGCAAACGCTGCAGGCAATGATTGAACGAATGAATGAATAGCCAATGCTCATTATTTTATTTTCTCAGACACGTGTTGAAAGAAAGGGTATCGAGGACCGTGCTCGGGGGTTTCGGCTCGCGGAAAACACAAATAAAGACAAGTCTGCGGTGAGGTTCGTTCTCACTTTTCAACTCACTTGCCGGGCTGCGTCTAACGTGTGACTGATGAGAAGAATTCCGTCTCTCATTGAGTCTTCAGTTTGGAGCATGGACACCCACTTCTTCCTCCCGCTTCTAGCGGAGCTGCATAGTCCCTCCACCGGGGGAAATCGAGATAGACTATGGAGAAAACGAGTGACATTTCGCAGTATGGATACGTGTGAGACCGGGCCGGCAGGGTGCTAGCTCAAGCCATGTCCACACAGGTCCAAGGATAGGGCAGCCGAAAATTTTCACGATACCCTCATTAAGGAGAGCGGGTCCCCGTCCGTGTCTAAGGCAGGCCTTATCTCCTTTGCCCGGTTCGGCAATGAGTAATGGACGCCACCTCTAGCGCACGATAGGTAGCCCGTTTCGAGGAGCTTTCTGCTGGCTTTCGAAATCCGATCTGTATTCCGTATTCTCCTTTTCCCCTTTCCCCTTTCCCCTTTGTTTCCCGCTTCAGCTCCCTGTACCACACATCACCATCGGCTCGCCGCGTTCACAAGGTTGCCCGCCATCAAGTCGGGAGACGGGTTCAAATGAGGCCGGCAGCATACCCGCTGCCGCCATCTCGCAGCCTCCCGCCGCTGCGGACTCTCGACCAGCTCACTGAGGGCCAAATCACCGCCGCGCTCCAGGGTCTGTCGACGATCTACTGCTCGCTGCCCGTCTCCGTCGCCTTCCAGCTGAACCCGGACCACAAAGTCCCCCATCATGCCGCGGCGGTGGTCGACTCCGGTTACGTGTCGGAAACCGACGACGACCACGAGGAGATCGACGGCATCGACCACCACATCGCCGCCCTCCGCGTCGACACCTTTGAGCGCAACTTCGCCCAGCGCTGGTTGACGGGCTTCCTCGCCCGCGCCGAGACCCTGCCGTGCTTCGAGTCGGAAGAGGCGTGCCAGGTCGCGCTGGATCAGGCATCTTGCGTGCTCGAGTCCTTTTTCGCTCCCCCGGAGGACGACGATGCAGAGGCCGAGAAGGACCAGGATTACACCCGCGACTTCGCATTCGAGCTCTCGCTGCCGGCACCCGGACCCGGTGTCCCGATCACGGTGCAACTCAACGACCGGCTTGCAGGGACGAACTCTGCCGACCCGGACGATGTCGGTCTTCAAAGCTGGGGTGCATCGATCGTCCTGTCTGATCTCATGTGTGCGGATCCGGCCCGCTTCGGTCTCACTCAACCCGCACTCGGCTCGTCGCCGCGCATCATCGAGCTGGGCGCAGGCACGGGACTAGTCAGTTTGGCGCTTGGGAAGATGCTCCCTCGCTTGGGTGCGTCACGACCGACCATTGTTGCGACCGACTACCACCCAGCAGTCCTCGCCAACCTGAAGGCAAACGTCAAACTCAACTTCCCTTCGCTGGAGTCGAGTCCCATTCACACGACGACCCTCGACTGGTCCGCGCCCGACCTGCAAGCACCGCTCGATGCACCGGCGGAGATGATCATTGCTACAGATGTGATTTACGCCCCGGAGCATGCAACGTGGCTGAGGGATTGCGCGACTCAGCTGCTGGCGGCAGGCGGTGTTTTCTGGCTTCTTGTCACTGTTCGTCGAAACGGCAAGTTTAACGGGGTCAGCGACACGGTGGAGAGAGCCTTCACGGCGGAGAGTCGGCCCATTGGTCGCAATGGAAAGCAGCTAGGCATTTTGCACAACGAGATTATTGAGAAGCGTAATGGCGTTGGACGTGGCGACGAGAGCGGGTACAAGCTTCTGAGGATTGGCTGGGCATAGACTATACATGGTGAGCATAGAACATAAGGTGGATGTTTCGTCCAGGGCATAGAGGATAGACATGAGGCATGAGATACGACACTAGATAAGATAGCTAGACGATAGAGTCTGCAAAGGCTGCGGACGCATAGAGAGGGGGCCCATGAATTCGAGTCGACGCATTTAGTTCCTCCGGTCGTGAGGACATCAACGTGAGATGAAGCGTAAAACGACTACGAACTGGTCGAAGTCCTCAGGTACTACAAGACCGCAGCATCGGCGGGTCGCCGATCGGGATCCCAGATTCTTGGCCCCACAACGGAGCCGACTCACCGACTCGAGCAGGGAAAAAAAAAAAAAAAAAAAAAAAAGA
The DNA here is from genome assembly GCA_026260285.1 of Colletotrichum sansevieriae. Lineage (NCBI taxonomy): Eukaryota > Fungi > Ascomycota > Sordariomycetes > Glomerellales > Glomerellaceae > Colletotrichum > Colletotrichum sansevieriae. The sequence continues at coordinate 19,035 of JAOQIF010001382.1, forward strand.
TTTAAAAAAAAATAAAAA
>JAOQIF010001383.1:0-18988 GCA_026260285.1 Colletotrichum sansevieriae
CCCCCGCCCCCCCCCCCCCCCCCCCCCCCCCCCCCCCCCCGAGTTGACGAGATGAAGAGTGGGCGAGGGAAAACAATCCGGGTTCATCGAGTAACAGCTCCAAGTCTCAGTCTCCGTGCTCTCGAGCACAAGGTAGCGGACAGTAGGGTCCGATATATGTTCTCTGGCCCGGCTGCGTCCCTTCTGGGGCGACCGTGGGGACTGAGCGAGGAAGAACAGGCGGGAGGGAGCTAGACGGTGGCAGACGGAGGTAGTGGGAGCGTCAAACCATCGCGGGGAGGCGTCCGTGCAATATGATGGGAACGAGGGTTAGAAGACTCAGGGCCTGCGCCATGGTAAGACTCTCAGATGACTGGGGTGGGAAGAGGCGCAGGAGGAGACGGGACACACATACACATAGACACACAAGAACACACATAGGCTAAGGCTTAGACACCCGGTGGGTGAGTTCAGAAGGAGAGAGCAACGAAGTGAAGGGGACCAGACCAGGACGCTCTAGGGCAGGACAGATCAAGGGAGGGCGAGGGCGTCGTCACTAAGAAGTTTAGACCGTCATCTAGGGGCTCGGGCGGAGGGTGGGCTCGTGGCGCTGAGACTTGGTGTCGGGATGCCTCTTTCGAACTGGCAATAGGTAATCTCTTCTTCGCCTTCTTCTTCTTTGGCGGCATTCTCGACGGAAAGGTAGACAAGAAGGAACTCCCAAGAGGAAAAACCGTCCACGAGTTTTCAAAGACATCTGGAACCTTGTCTCTCTTCGCATGTCTTGACTTGAGCCCTCCCCCCCTCCGGTCCCTACCCTCTCCGAAAACGACGAGGGAGAACCAAAGAGAGTGCGCCACAATGGAGCCCCCATGTTTCTTTTCGGCCGGCACCTTGCAGGCTGGGCTCGATCACTTTGCTGTGCCAGTGTCGCTCGAAGAAGCACAAGGGCCGGCCCCATTTGTGATGGGAAGGGATTGGAGGAGTCGCAGAGGTGAAAGAACGGCGGCGATAGCGGGCACAGAAGGGTCGGTGGGGGTGGGAGTTGGAGGATTGGGAGGCCACCGGCTTTGGGCATTCTGGCGCCGCCATTAGTCTGGGAATGAATTTGCAGAGAGATTGCTTTTTTTTCTTTTCTTTTTTTCGTTGTCTGTCATCAGGGGACAGTGCAGACCAGAGGTGGTAGTCTGGAAGTCAGGTTGGCAGAAGACGCGCAAAGGCGAAAAGGCGAAGAACCTGGGAAACGAAGAACAGCCGGTTTGGCGTGCGTCGGACAAGGACATGCCTGGTCGCATATGGCTCGGCTGGAGGATCAGGGCCCAGTAAGGGATGTACGGGTAACGGTAGGGATGGTCGCGCGATGGGCTGGCAGATGCGTACATTCATAAGCAGCAGCAGCAACGATGCGCTCCAGTTGGTGTTGGCGTTGGTGCGAAGCAGGGGTTCGATGTTCTTTCTTAAAGTGCATATTTGCCTCTACTGTTAGAATGGTACCGGGGTTATCTACAGGCAGCACCACTTCCTGTCTCTTCTCGTGTGTCTCTCTGCTCCAGAATCATGTGCAACGAAACGGCACCAGTCTTTCGTGTCAGTCTCAGATGCAGGGGTATGGTTGCTAATTTCTGGCATCTCGTCCTGCTCTGTAGAGGAGATCAGCCGTCTGCTCGTTGAGTGTCTGATTGCACAAAAAAGCTCAACCGCGAGGTTAGCCCGCGGCCAATGTTGATGCTGTCGATCGGCCCGAATCAGCCTTCTTCACGAAGAAGACGATAGATGTGCCGAGATTGGGACGCGCAGAAAACGGCACAAGAAATACAGAAGCTACACTTGGTAATGCATGATGCGACGGGTTGTTGTTTGGCAGGAAGGGAGCTAGAAGAAATGGCTTTGGCTGCGAGAGAAGAGTGGCAGGATGCTGTGGCTTGCCTTGGACTCGTGTCATTTTCGTCGGAGAGAGAGTGACACAAGACGATGAATGCACTTTGAACACTGATGAGGCGACACACAGAGATAGTCGGGTATACTTGCTTGAGTAACTAAGGTAACCCATTTTGACCTGAAAAGAAGCTACTCGCGGATGAGATTAGCCATACGAGAAAAGGGTGACGTCGGTTATTTTTTCGAGTCGCACCTTTTTTCCACGATGTATCGCGTCTAAAATCGCCTTACAATCTAAAATTCAGTGTTTGATCTCCATGGGAAAGAAGTACTTACATGACATGACGATGCTGCCTCGGGACCACGTAGAACTTGGTACCTTTGAGGTACAGCGCAACCTCGACCGCGTATCCGAGCCGCGATGACGCCGTCCCCTCAGAACCGCGACGAAGCGAAACCGGAAAGAAGAGTGTCTCTCCCACTAACAGCAATTGCAACCGCAACATACCTCACCTCGCCTCAGACTCAAGACTATCCATCCGTCCCAAACGCCGTCAACGGGCTCAAGCGCTAGCTTCCCCCTTTAGCTCTGCACCCTCCAGGTCCAGGTGCCGCTAGTGAGGCACGCAGCCGGGTCTGGAGCTTACAGGAGCTTATATGCGACATAGATTAAAAAAATTTAAAAAATTTGACTGACCACTTTTATTAATACTTGTCTAAGGTGTAAGTACGTTATGAAATGTGTTCCTCTTTCAATGTCAAAGTGAGATTAGCTCATTAAAAGAGTACTTCCAACGCACGCACGGCAGGTTACACCGGACTTTCATTCCTCAACAAACGAAGCCATCTATCTTCATATGAAATCTGTATTCGAGTCAGAATATGACATATGAACGGATCAAACGCCGTCAGATCTGAGTCTGTTTTCGTCTGGCATCTGACCTAAGCTCCCTGTCCTGCTGAAAAGCGTCTGCCCCGGCGCATATCGATCCCAACCGGAGATGCCAACCTGAGAAATGCTATGCACTGTACCACCGACGATCCATGCACAACCATGCAGCGCGTCCTGCTGCTGCAGTGCACATACACATCCCGCACCTCGCTAAACTAACTCATCCCAAGATCCCGTCCGTCCGTCGCTTTTTGCCACACGACGCCACACCATGACCCCATATAAGGAGGTCCCTGCTAGGTAGACTAGAGAATACAGGAGCTTATATAATATAAAACCCGACCCTACTTATAGTAGTAACCTAGTAGCATAACCTTAGTTGATTTAATAACTACTAATCTTATTAAAATTCTATTATAATATTAAGCTACTATTAGAATTATAATACTATCTACCCCCTACTAACTACCATATTAAACTATAGATTTTCCTAATATTAAACTATTATAACTTCGTTTTATAATATATAAGTAGCCTAACTACCTAATTTAATTTTACTTAATATATAACTTATAATAAAGTAATAACCTATATTACTCTAGAGTATTAAATACCTCGCTATCTAAGTTCCCTATATCTACCCTCTTAAAAGCGAGATAATTATTATATTTCTATTATATATATCCTAACTACCCTATTATATAAGAAGTAACTAATAATAACTAATATTAAGCACTTATCTTGTTTTATTATAAAGGTCTTAATAGGGACTTTTATAATAGTTCTAATAGTAAATTAATTAAAGCTAACTTCTTAATTAAGTAGCTTAAAGGGAAGAGAGGTATTTAAAGTATTTATATAGTAATTACTTTATAATATAAAGAGGTATTCTAACCTTATTTAACTTATTAATATAGTATAGGATATAACCTAGCTACTTTTATTACTCCTAAGTAACCCCTATTTTCTATTAAACTAATTATATTATGTAAAGGTATTGAGGGGCTAAGAGCCACGGTTAGGTCAAACTAATAGTAGAAGCACCCAAAAGGTAGGTCTAGTATTGCTATGCTACTTTTGCTTGCTTCTTCTAAGATCCTTTTTTTTCTAGCTTTTAGTAAGTACTTACTAAGTCCTCGCTATAAAGGTTCTATGCCCTAGACCTATAGGCCTCTCTATCCTTTTAGCTTATACTAGCTGAGGTATCTCTAGCTTCTCTAACCTAGGTATCTAATCCCTTATAATTATCCCCCTTCTAATTATAGTAGTCCCTACTATAAGGTTAGGTATTATAGGTTAGCCCTCTATTATTATCCCTTAGTTATCCAGGGTAGGCCCTGGTCCTTTATTATTATTGCTATTATCTAGCGTAGTAATAGTTTGCTATATATTTACTTAAAGATAATAGAGCTCTTAGAGTTTTAGATATAATAGCTAAGCCTATAGTCTTATTCCTTATAGTTCCTCTCCTTTTAGGCCCCTTTTATACCCTCTATCCAGGGTTAGTCTAAAGGGATCCTATTATTTTCTTTTAAAAGAGAATATTTATCCTTATAGTAACTTTGCTTTTATTCTCTAGCTATTTGCCCTTTATCTAGCGAGTACTCTCTTATATTATACCCTTATAATAACTTCATTTTTATCCTATTATCCCCCTTCTAAATAGGTATATTATAAGGCTATTAAATAGATTAGATAGCAATTGCTATTACTAATTTATTATATCTACTTCCTAGTAGGTAGTACCTGCTATAGTAAATAATTACTATTCTTTGCTACCTAAAGTCGCAGCTACCTTTATAATAGTTTAACAAGGCCTTTTTAGCTATTTATAAAATAATAGCTTTTTCCTACCCTAGGGTTAGTTCTTTTCCCTCCTTATTATATTGTATTATTTAATAACTACTTTTATATTACTTAAGCCTTTTATTAAGCCTTTATAAATACTTCGCAAGATCCTTCCTATCCTTTAATACTTCTATAACTATTATAAGCGCTAAGAGCCTTATTAACTAACTCCTTGCTAAGTATAGCCCTACTAAGTCCAAGCTTAGTAATAGCAACTATTAGCATAACTAGGTAGGTAGTAGCGAACCTTATATTAGCTATGCGCTATAGCTCCCTAAGAATGCCTAGGGTATCTATACTTATTAATATAATAGTAATTATATATATAAGTTATACTAGGTTTATAGTATTAAGTACTATAGGTTAAGTTTACTAATTATTTAAGGAAGGTATAGGCTAAGTTTTCCTATTTCTAGATTCCTACTGTCACAGTCTTCCTACTAGCCTGGGGCTATAGTAGGGGTCGCTAAGACTGCGAGTAAAACAAGGAAAAGAGCAATATAAGCGTAAATAATAATAAATAGTGTAATAGGTAATTATAGGTATATCGTGATATATTCTATAATAGCCGAGCCTTCTAAGCTTATCTGCTAGAAGTCTCCTACTTAAAGGATAGGCATTAAGCCTAACCGTAGTTATATAGAATACTATATAATAGCTAACTATATTACTAAAAGGCGTGTAATATATACCCCCTTTTTAAAAAGTAATTATCCTAATTGCTATCTCTATTAATCTAGGATATATATGCTTAATATTCCCTTCTCTCCCTCTTTATATCCTAATCGCTAGAAATTACTATAGCATTATTAATTAGGTATTATACTAGTAGAGGAGTATATTAAACTTAGATATCTACTAGCACTTAGTAATACTATTATTACTAGCGTTACTTAGCGCGAGTTGCTTATTGCTAGTATACTAGAGACCCTCAATTATAGTATAGAGGTTTGCGATCTTAGCGCGAAGGCTTGCGATCTCCTTAGTCTTAACTATATTAATAGCTATGCGAATCTTATTAGTAACCGCCTGCTTAGATGCGCTATTATTCTTAAGTTTAGCGAGATGCTTACTAATAGTATTAATATTAATAATATCTATATTAGCTATATTAGTCTCTATAGTATCGAGGCGAGGAAGGATTTCCTATTAGATGCTATTAATAATAGTATTAATATTACCCTCAGCCTTATTAGCGAGGTTCTTTGCGTTTTTAGCATCCTTACGGGCTAATAGGTATATAATAGTAATATTACTAATATTAATAAGCAAGGTAATAGAAAGGAGGTTAATATGGTTTATTATAATAAGGTTGCCTATAATAATTCTATTAGTATAACTATAAGTATTATAAAAGTATATAGCGAGGACCTGGGCGTAATTAGGGAGAAGCTCGCTATAGGTGTTATTATCGATATATATATTATATGCTCGCTTGAGGGTATCCTAGATATATCTAATATAGAGGTTAGAAGATATATTCTCAGAAGGCTTAATACTATTGAGGATTTTCTCGATCTCCTTAATAAGGATAGCATCGGGGTAGTATAGAAAGGTGTTATTAATACGAGCCTTTGCCTTGTTAATCTGCTAGCGCTAGGCTATAGAGCTAGGGCGGCCTTTCTTAGGAGTCTTATAAGGGGTAGTAGCTATAGTTTTAGCTAGGGTAGTCTCCTCGACGTTAGTAGTAGTACTAGTAATAATATAGATTAGCTTAGTAGCCTAGGCATCGTTATTCTAAATATTATTAGTATTATTATTAATAACCTCCTCGTATTAGGTCTTAGTATCTATAGCGAAGAAGTTCTTCTTAGCTGCCTATTTACCCTTCTTATAATCCTTGCGGGACTTCTTCTTCTTAGTAGCAGACTTATAAGTCTTAACCGGAGTGCTGAGGTTAATATTATAGTTACTAACTTAGTTATTACTACCTTAGTTATTACTACCTTAGCGCGGGGAGACGGGGTTAAGCACCTCGTTATTCTAGGGGTGAGCACCCTCGTCTTAGCTACTGCTATTATTAGATAGGTAAGAGGATAGGACCTCATAGTTATTAGTAACTTCCTTGCTTTTAGAAGCTATTATCGCAGTAGTATTAGTTAGGCTAGTATTTAGGAGGCTATATTTAGCAGGTTAGGATAATATTATTACTTATTATAAGAGGTCTATCGGATAATAATTAGTATATAGGAGAGAAATAAATAAATAAAAAGTATAAGTATGCCTAAATAAAAGTAGGTAAGTATAGTAAATAAAAGGAAGGTATAGAAGGAAAAAAAAAGAATTTTATAATAAGGGTTAGTAAGGAAGGTATATAAAAGTTAGTACCCTCCGCTCCTTCCTATTTATTTTAATATAAGATAGAGAGATCAAGAGAAGAGTAGTTAATAATAAAAAATAGTAATAATAAAGGGAAAATTTATAATCCTAATATTAATTTAGGGTATATATATTCGTCCTATTAAAAGGATAGGAAAACTATTTAGTTATATACGAGGTATGCGCCTTCTTATAGCTCTTTTAGTATCCTAGTTGAGGGGGAATTTAGTATTATACTTATTAATAATATCGTTTATATTAAGTAATAGGGAGTCTCTTTATTCCTAGATATCGTCTTTTATTATAAAGCCCTTCTATCGGACGAGGTATTTAATAGTAGGTTTATAACTCCTCTATAAGACTCTTTATTTAATAATATAGTTAAGTTCCTACTCCTTATTACTATTAACTTTAATAAGCTTTAATAGCAGAGTCTCGTAGTTAAATAGGTCTTCTCCCTAGGCTAGCTTATATAGCTAGGCTATAGAGAGGATTAGGTGAACCCGCTAATGCTTAGGAATATCCACCTTATAAGCGAGAGAACTAATAATATGCTTAATTTAGAAGGGTCCTATCCGTTCAGAGGTCTATTTACTATTATATTATCTTAGTAAGTAGAATCCTTTGCTAAGTCGTATCTAGACTTCATCCCCTTTATCAAAAGTTATATTAGTATAATAGTTATTATATCTCTCCTTATACGAGGCGTTCGCTATATTAATAAGTAGTAGTACCTCCTTCTAGTATATCTCCCTAAGGATAGTAAGGCTCTTAGTTAGGGCGCTCGTTTATATAACTATATTGAGGATACTTCGTAGCTTAAATCCGAGCATAACCTCGTTTAGTAATTATCTAATTATAATAAATAGGGAGTTATTAAGATTATACTATAGGGCAGGTAGTATATCGGTCTACGGGATATTAGGGGATTTAGATATATAGAACTATATTGCGATCTTAGTAGTCTGGTTTATTCTTTCGCTCTACCCGTCTATCTAGGGGTAGTATACTATTAAGAGGAGGAGCCTAATATAGAGGGCGTTAAATATTATATGCTATACTATAGAGATAAACTTAGGATCCTAGTTACTAATAATATAATATGGAATTCCCTAGTCTAAGAGGAAAAATATATAGAGTAGGACTATTACTTATTCTTTTACTCTATAGGTTAAATATCCTATTAGAAGGATTATCTTCTTTGAGAATTTATATATTACTATTACTAATATATCTAACTCTAGGAAACCTAGCAGGGCATAGGGACTTCCCTAGGATAGCACCTTAGGTATATTAGTAACGAAGTTAATAGTAATAGTATTATAAGGGATATCTATGATATAGATAGGTTATAGCTATCCTAGTAGCTTTTAGCAGTCGATTTAGTTCTCTTTATACTAGTTATAGTAGGTAATATATTATCTTATAAGCGACTTCTTATTATAGAACTAGAAAGTCGATATTTCTATTATTATATAGTCTATACTGAAGTAGTGTTTTTCGTTATAGCTAAGGTAGAGAATCGCAGGTATTAACTTATATAGGATATAGAGTCTCTAGGTGCTATTAGGAGCTATATAAAGGATAAGCCCTTCTAGCAATAGACTCTAAGGAGTTATTTAATAGTATTTTAGGGCTCTCCTAGTAGCTCTAGCGCTATTTTCCTTAGTAATAGTATTAAATAGTAACTACTACTTACCTAGTTCCTTCTGCTAGGATCGGAGTTATTTGAGGATTTTGCTATACCTCGTGTTATTAGTATAATTATCTATAATCTTAGCGATAAAGTCCTCCGAAATGCTTATAGTTATCTCCCCTATTGCTCTATAAGCTTAGGACTTCTTAGCTAACTAGTTAACTATGCTTATAAATCCTACGTCGTTATCGTTATTACTATAGGTTATTTCTATAAGAATATTGCTATTCTTAAACCTATTAGCTTAGCCTAAGGCTATAAGTAATAGCAGGTGCGAGAGGGCGTTAGGAATAACGTTAAGCTTCCCTAGTATATAGGTAACGTTGAGGTTAAATTATAATAAGTAGTTCATAGCGCTCGCAAGCTATAAGTTAGCTTTATTAAGGTCTATAGTCTATAGCGAGGTATATATAAGAATTCCCTTCGTAGCTACGTAATCTATAAGAATTTATATAGAGTGCTTATTTAATTATACGAGCTTATAGAGCTTTTTATAGCCTATACTACTACTACTACCTCTACCTCTATAGCGAAGTATTGCTTTTCTAAGGGTAATATAACTTTAGATAGAAAAAGCACTAGTTAGATATAGATTTGCGTAATATCTTTGCTAGGTATATTAGTATTATTCTACGGGATACCTAGTTAGAATATTATAAGCCTAAAGCCGCCTTTGCAGGTATTAACCTTAAAAAATATAGGCTTATTTAGGTTATAGTAGTATCTTATAACTTAGTTATAGAGATTCTCTTAGAGGGTATTCTACGCCTCTTGCTCGCTTAGTATTAGCTTAAATAATACCTTTTAGAACCTCTTTATTCGAACTACTTTTAATAGACCGTTAGGAAGTATATTTTTATTATAGAGTTTCGCAGTAAGATAGGTCTTTCTATCCTATAGTAGCGTTATAATAATATTATACTAGGGTATATCGCGTCGTAGCTATCTAGCTATTCCGAGGTATCTCTTAATATTATAGAGAGTTTTTAGGAAGTAGAGGTTCTTAAAAGCTATAATCCTATCCTCTATTTATTTAATACTATTAGTATTTATAATATAGCTAAGGAGTCTTACTTTAGGAAACCCTATAAAGGACTTCTTAGGTCTAATATAAAGGTAGTTATTCTCAAAGAGCTTGAGGATAATATCGATATAATAGAGATAATCCCCGTTATTATTACTAAAGATAATAATATTATTGATATATACTCGAGAAAAGTACCTATAGTTATATAGGAGGCGATCTATAAAACGCTAGGCATAGGCTAGCGAGTTCTTAAATCCTATGAGGATAACGTTAGAAATCTCGATACTATAGGGACTTATTATTACTATCCTATTATAGTATTTTAAGTAGATTAGTAGTTAGTAGAAGAACCTAGTAGCGTTAAATATCGTTATATATTTCTTCCCTCTAAGGGCGTCTATTATATTATCTTAGTTAGGAAGCGGGTATATATCTAGGATAGTAATTCGGTTAAGGGGCGGAGGTTAATAATAACCCTGCCTTTTTTTATACTATTAACTACTTGCTATATAACGAAGAGCGGATAGACGACTAGGATTAGCCTATTACCCTATATTATCTTGCCGTCGGTATATATCTTACTATAGATATTCTCAATAACTTCGAGGTCTTTAGCGCTAAGGGGGTAACGCTTTACTATAGCCTTCTGGTTTTACTACCCTTTAACGAGCTTAATATATATATATTAGTTATCTAGCATAGGTATGATCCCCTTATTATAGTAGACGTCTCGGTTATTGAGGATTTCCTTAAGTCTACTAGCAAAAACTATATCCTAATTATAGATCTCGACTCTATCCTTATTATATATAACTAGGATATCTTTTAGCTTAGATATTCTATAAGATAGAATATCATCCGCTTAATAAAGTAGTCCTAGGCTAGATTTAGCAAGCGGGGTTATAAACTACGCGCTAGCTGCTATATTACCCGTAGCCCTATCGAATTTAGTGTAAAGGTATCGAGGGGCTAAGAGCCACGGTCAGGTCAAACTAATAGCAGAAGCACCTAAAAGGTAGGATCGGTATTATTATACTACTTTTGCTTGCTTCTTCTAAGATCCTTTATTTCTAGCCTTTAGTAAGTATTCGCTAGGTCTTTGCTATAAGGGTTCTATACCTTAGACCTATAGGCCTCTCTATCCCTTCGGCTTATACTAGCTGAAGTATCTCTAGCTTCTCTAGTCTAGGTATCTAGTCCCTTATAATTATCCCCCTTCTAATTATAGTAATCCCTACTATAAGATCGGGTATTATAGGTTAGCCCTCTATTATCATCCTTCTTAGCTATCCGGGGTAGGTCCCGGTCCTTCACTTATTGCTGCTATTATCTAGCGTAGTAACTATTTGCTAAGTATTCGCTAAAAGATAGTAGGGCCCTTAGAGTTATAGATATAATAGCTAAGCCTATAGTCCCGTTCTTTATAGTTCCTCTCCTTTTAGGCCCTTTTATGCTCTCTATTCGGGCTATTCTAAAGGGATCCTATTATTTCCTTTCGAAAGAGGGCGGTTATCCTTATAATAACTTCGTTTTTATTCTCCTGCTATTTACCCTTTATCTAGCGAGCACTTTCTTATACTATGCTTTTATAATAACTTCGTTTTTTATCCTATTATCCCCCTTTTAAACGGGCGCGTTATAAAGCTATTAAGTAGGTCGGATAGCAACTATTACTACTAATTTACTATATCTACCTCCTAGTAGGTAGTACTTACTATAATAAGTAATTGCTATTCTTTGCTATCCGAAGTTATATCTACCTTTATAATAGTTTAGCGAGGCCTCTTTAGCTATCTATAAAATAATAGCTTTTTCCCGCCCTAGGGTTAGTTCTTTTCCCTCCTTATTATACGATATTATTTAATAACTACTTTTATATTATCTAAGCTCTTTATCGAGCCTTTATAGACCCTTCTTCTCTTTTAATACTTCCTTAAATATTATAAGCGCTAAGAGCTTTATTAGCTAACTCCTTACTAAGTATAGCCCTACTAAGGCTAAACTTAGTAGTAGTAACTATTAGCATAACTAGGCGGGTAGTAGCAAACCCTGCGTTAGCTACGTGCTATAGCTCCCTAAGAATGCCTAGGTTATCTACGCCTATTGATATAATAGTAATCGTACGTGCGAGTTATACTAGGTTTATAATATTAAGTGCTATAGGGTAAGTTTAGCGATTATTTAGGGGAGGTACGGGCTAACTTTTCCTATTTCTAGATTCCTATTTATCTTATTAGTACTACTTATTTCTATTAGAACTAGGTTAAGTATTATATCTATATAATTACTACTAGCTAGTATTAGTAGCGCGAGATCTTCTATATCTTTATAGCTATAGAGTAGGGGCAGGAGCTTCTCTAATACCTCTACAACTAGTTAGTAAATCCTGCTAGTTTTAAGCCTAGTTCTAAGAACTATAAGAACTAACTCCTTGCTATAGGTATCGAGGAGAGTGCAGCTTTATATACCTAGGTATATCTATAGGTTTCGCTTAAGGTGGGTTTCACCTTATAGTTAGTCTTACCCTTTTATCGATCTAATATATATTTATAAGCAGCTCGCTAGGCTAAGGATAAGGTTTTAGTTAAAGAGATTATAATATAGCTCGATAATGCTCTCCCTACTTATTTATATAATAAGACCTATATCTTTAAGTAAGCTACCTTTTTAATAAGCTTATTAATATCCTAATAACATAGCTTTTAAAGAGCAATACCTATATATTTATACTTCCTTCATAGGAGCCTTCAAAGGTCTAAGGTTCCTATATACTTTATAATACTTACTACTAAGCTCCCGTTGCTATTTTTAAGGTTATTAGTAGTAATCCTACGCCTCGACCTAATTCTTATAAAAAGGTTAGTAATAACTTAGCAATAGCTTAGTAATACTAGGTTTTTAGTAGCAAGGAGGATGAGTCCTTAGCTATAGAGGATAGCAACTCTAATAATGCTATAGAGAGCGATAGTTAGGGTAGTAATAGCAATACTACTAGCAATAGCTCTGAGGAGGAGAGCGAGGATAATAATAATAACGACGAGGGTAATAATAATAATAATAAGTAGTAGTACTAGCGGAACTTTAGCAAAGGTATAGTAGACTTCTATAGTAATATAAGGTTAGATACCTATAGGGTTTATATTGCTTTTATAGGGGGGGTCTTCTCTTAGCATTTTAGCTATCTTATAGTTAATTAACTTTTCTTATTAATCTATACTACTCGTTATCCTACTTATAATATAACTTATGCTACTATTTCTTAAATCTAGCGAGGATTTGCAAAGCGTTCGCTAAGTATTCTTCAGGCTCCTAGGTATTATATTCTACTAGCTAGCCTTTCTACTTAACTAAATATAGGGAGCTTATTAGCGCTTCCCTCTATAATATAATATCCTTAACTTCCTATTCCTTAGGGTCTTCTTCAAGGTCTAGGAGCTACCCCTTAGTAAGCTTTTAGCTATATTATAGCTTAAGTAGAGCAATAGAGAACATATTATATACTCTGCTATACTTCTCTAGGAGTTATACTCCATAGGTATTAGAGCTTATAACTTCTATAACTAGTATAGGAATAAATCTTAAGGCGAGCTTTCGCTAACCTTTTATAAAATAGAAGTTCTTTATTAAGAGTCTTATAATATCTCTAATATTATATAATTACGCTTTTCTTCTAGTATTCGCATTCTTAGCTTATACTTTAGTTATATATCGCTAGGTTTTAACTATTCTTTAGCAAACCTCTATTAGCTTCTTAAGTCTTTTATTAACCCCTTAGGTCCTAATCTTCATATTTAGCAAGTAGTAGTTAACTATTTAAGGGTAGTATCTAATAAGGGCCTTAAATAGGGATATACTAATAGTAGTATATTTGCTATTATTATATAAAAATTCAGCTTTAACTAATTATATTACCTATTAGTTATATAAGCCTTCGCTAAACTTTATAAGATATATAGTTAAGGTTTAGTACGTTCTTTCGGTCTAGCTATCTATCTATAGATGCTATATAGTAGAGATATGCCCTTCTATATCTTAGGCCTTAGTCTAGTCTCGCTAGAACTAGCTAGTAATTAGTTTATCTTAGTTACTAATAATAACCTCTAGCGTGCTATATTAGCACTTAATCTCTTAATATAGGATCCTTACTAAACCTATAGCGTCTACTTACTTAGTTATCGCTAAGAACTATACTACTTTGGTTATCTGATATATAATTACTAGGATTATATTATAAGTAACTCCGTTATCTTAGCGACTTTCTAATAAGCTAGTTAAGAAGTCTAAAGAAATCTATTAGAATAGGTATACTAGTAGTTCTAGTATTTATAGTAGCCCGTATAGCTTATGCTATAGTATACGCGCCCCTTAGCAGCATAGGCACTTAGCGATATATTACTATATATCCTCTATTAAGTATAGCTAATAAAACTTTTATAAGATTAGCTTAGCTGTCTTATTTACTCCTATATACCCTAATCTAGGCATATTATAATAATTCTTTAGGATTTTATAGTAGAGGGATCCCTCTTCTAGGATAATAAGTCTTCTTCTAAACTAAAGGATATTATTCTTATTAACTTAGTATCCTTAGTATTCCCTAGTATCCTAGCGAATATTAGCTATAATATCTCTATAGAAGGGGTCTTTAGCTTATAATCCTCTAACTATCTATTCGAGATCTGCACCTAGTTATAGTATATAAGCTATTTTATCCTAAATAAGCTCTCTTATTATAGCACATAGGATATACTATTCTAGTATAATAACCCCAGCTCCCCCTAAGTCCTCTAGCCTATCACTATTCTCTTATAGAGCAGTTAGTATAGCACTTGCATATGCTTTTATATAGGTAATAGCACTAATATGCATACTCGTATATAGTAGCTTATTAGTACCTATCATAAGGTAGTACTAACTTGAGGGTAAGGATCCCTTAACCTTAGAGCTAGCCCTCTAGCAAGGTTCTTATATGCTTTATTAGACGGCTTAGGTATAAGTTCTCATAATAGCTATAGTTCCTTCAAGCTTAGTAATCTACTAGCGAATATTTGCTAAAAGCTAGCTAATAAGCCTAAGTTTCTTTCTAAGGGTGGGAAGTATATCGTCTACCTTAGTATCTTCTACTATATAGTTAGGGCGTTATAATAGTCTATCTACTAGATTAATAACCCCCAACTTATACTAGATTTTAAAGTTAAATACTAATAAGTAGTAAACCTATCGCGCGAGTCTTCTATAAATATCCCGCGTAAGCGTAGCAAGCACTCCTTTTAGCGCTATATAGTCTATAAGTATTACGAATTTCTTAGGGAGTCCTTATAGGTACTATGCCTAGTAATCTAAACTTTCTATAATAGCAAGGAGTTCCTATTACCCTATAGCCTAGCGCCTCTCTATATCTAAGAGCTTCCTTAACTAGAAGGCTACTAGGTGCTAAACTATGCTATGCTTCTATAAGAGCATACTAGATATTACCTAAGTAGATATATTAGTCTTAACCCTAGTTTCTAATACTAGGTTATAGTATCTTAATATTAGGGCTTTAGTAAATACTCTCCGAAGTATCTCAAATATAGTCTATATCTCCCCTATCTAGGCGAAGGCTCCCGACTTCATGCTATTCTAGCTTCTCTTGAGCGCGCTATTTATAGGGGCTATAATATAAGAATATCTTATAATAAACTTATTATAAAAGTTATAGAAACTAAGGAATACTTAGATATCTCTAAAAGACTTTAGTACTAGCTATTTAATAACCGCTCGGACTCTATCTAGGTCTATCCTAATACTATCTTAGGTAATATAGAACCCTAGAAAATCTACTTCTATCTAGTAGAAGTCGCACTTCTTTAGTTATATAAATAGCTTAGTAGCCCTTAGGTAGTATAAGATAATATAGAGGTCCTTAGTATGCTATTCCCTTATATCTAAGTAGATTAGAATATTATCTAGGTATATAATATAGCAGGTATCTAGAAGGTTAGTGAGTATTTAGTAAATATATACCTAAAAGGTTACTAGGGTATTTATAAGCCTAAATAGTATTATAATATACTCGAAGTACTTATATTATATTCTAAACGCTATTTTCTACCTATCTGCTTTATTAATTGCAATTTAGTAGTATACCTCGCTTAAGTTAATCTTAGAAATAAACTTTGCTCTAGTAAGTCTATCTAGGAGCTTGCTAATTAGTAGCAGAGGATAATAGTTCTTTATTATAATTTCGTTTAGTCCTTTATAGTCTATATATAGTTATAGGCTTCTATCCTTCTTAGGTATAAATAATATTAATCCTCCTATAGAGCTAGTTAAGTAGTATATATAGCCTGCTACTTCTATATCCTAGATATACTTAGCGAGCGCTTATAACTACTCTACTAATATAGGATATATAGGTCTATATAGGGGTTCCTTACTAGGTTTTAGTTCGATATAGTATACTACTCCCTTTAGCCTCGGAACTTTCTTTATATTCTTCTTATTAAAAATATTAGTTAAGTCTTAAAGTTCCCTAGGAATCTTCTTCTCCTACTTATTATCTAGCGAGTCTTCGCCTAAGGATTCTATATCCTTCTTATTAGAGCTTATAGCACCTATTAGATATATAATATAAGCCTATTAGCTATTCTCTATAATCTTTTAGATAATTACCTCTAGCTTAGCGAGCGAGAGGGGTTTATATAACTAAGTATATATATAGGTATCTATATAGATATCTTCCTATCTTATTAAGTTATTAAATAGAAGGATATCTCCTGCTCCTTTAGGGCGAGAGCTTATAATAAATACCTAGCAAATCTTCTATAGGTAACCCCGACTATCTATAAGGAAGAATATAAGCTAATAGACCTTACCTATAGGTAAAAGCCTTCCCTAGAAATCTACTAATTTAGGGGCTATAATACTAATAGCCTCCTGTAGTTAGAGCCTCTCGATAAGATCATCTTATATAATATCTACTACTACGTAGATATCTATATTAACCTCTAGTTCGACTTCGCTAGATGCTCGGAGCGCTAACGCCTATCCCTTAATAGTCTATCCTACTAGAACTAAGGTGATTTCTAGCGTAGTGCCCCTTGGGGTTATATCTATACCTACTCGTTTCCTAAGTCTTTAGTATTAGTTATATTAGGTATTATAATTATACTTATCCCACCCTATCTTAGGTTTAGGTTCTAATTACTACCCGTTAGCTGCGCACGGGTTTTAATATAGTTAGGGGAGATATAGCTATACTTCTTATAGTTATAGCATTAGGGTCCCTAGGAGTCGGTAGGCGTACTACTAGCGCTAAGTGCTGCGCAAGTATCCGCTAAGCGGTTATTCTAGGATAGGGTCTCTAGGTAGCGATCCCTTAAGTCTATTAACCTAGGGGGTTATAAGCTGCTCTTATAAGGGCAGTCTAGAGAGCCTAAGTAAGGTTGCTTATATAACTTAGAATAGCTAGCGGACGTTCCCCCGTATCTCCCTTTCGTGATCTCCTATAATCTCTATATATATAGGGTAATAATATACGTATTAATATAGTTAATATCCTGCTTAAAGAGTTTATCCTTTAGGGTCCTAATAAAGCCCTAAAAGAAGGTATATACCTTTATATTACTTATGCTTAGCTTGCTAAGTACTTAGTCAATAGACTCCTATTAAGCCTAATATGCAATTAGTTTCTTATTATCCTTCTAATAGCACTATCTTAAAGTATTATAGTAGTTCTACTCTTAGAGCTCGGGTATAATATACTACCCTCTTATAAAAATTCTAAAGGCTTCCTATTTAGGGTCTATCTAGTTCCCTAACTTATCTATAAGCGTTTATTAATAATTCTACTATTCTATTTATAGGGTATGCTCTATTATACTCAAAGCCTACTAGATATACTAGCTATTAGAGCAGCTAGGGTAGTGCATATAAGCCTCTTTAACTATAATAAGCTAATCTTCTCTTATTATACTAGTAGATTTGCTAGTAAGGCGTACTATATTATAATTCAGGGGTTTTTTTATAAACCTTAGGCAATCGCTTAGCAGGAACTTAGTTGCTTAATATAGTAGCAATTAGCTCCTATTAGTTAGCTATTATAGTTATAATCTATGATATTAGCACTTAGCTAGTTGCTTTATCTAGCCCTCTAGCTTAGGCTAGCTTATTAGCTATAGCTATAGATATCTAGCCTATTAGCCTATCCGGTTTATAAGAAGGGGTCTTATATTCCCTATTCTCCTATATATACTCGTTATCTATATAGCGAGCGTTTAGCATAAGTAGCTTATTCTTTTTAGGGCCCCTAGCCTTGCTTAAAGCATAGCTTCTTACCTCCCCTTATTAGCTCGTATTATCCTCTAATCGCTCGCTAGGGTTAGCTTCTTTATATAGGTTTATATAGGCTATTTCACTCCGCTCTTAGCGAATATTAAGCATAGGTTCTTTAGCCTAATTAGTAGGTATTGCTCGTGTATATAGTACTATTATTATTATTAACCTTCCTAAAGTAGGGTAGAAGCAAAAGAATTATAAAGGTATCGAGGGGCTAAGAGCTATAGTTAGGTTAAACTAATAGTAGAAGCATCTAAAAGGTAGGATTAGTATTATTATACTACTTTTACTTACTTCTTCTAAGATCCTTTATTTCTAGCTTTTAGTAAGTATTTACTAGGTCTTCGCTATAAGGGTTCTATACCCTAGACCTATAGGCCTCTCTATCCCTTCGGCCTATACTAGCCGAGGCGTCTCCAGCTTCTCTAGTCTAGGTATCCAGTCCCTTATATTTAGATTGCATGAACTAGCGCGAGTTTGATTCTCCTCCTATAAGGGTGACGATATCTGCGTAGTTAATAAGGTTAGTTATCTCCTCTGCTTCTATTAGGATAATATAGCCTAGCTGCTAGCTTCTTAGGACTATTATTAGCCTATTTATTATATTTTATATAAGGACGAGCTTAGGGTTATCTGCTATAACTGTTATATTAACTACGCCTCTATAACTAGATTGAAACTACTAAGTATTAGAGCCTTGCTAGCTTGACTTAGGGAGGTTAATAAAGCTAGTAATAACGAATATATCGCTCTATAGGGGAATAACTATAGTATAGGTATTATTAACTTATCTAGTTACTAAATGCTATCTCCTAAACTAGACTGGATATTGCATTCTATATACTAGGCGGAACTTAACTATGCTCTTATTAAAGTTTATAACTAGCTCGTGATCTTTATAGAACGGTGTTCCTAGCAGAAGATTCGCTCTAAGGGTATTTATAACTCTAGCTATAATAATAACGTAGCTATAGATCTCTATATTGCTAATAGTACCTAGGATATAGAAGTTAAATATAACCTGCTCTAT
>JAOQIF010001384.1:0-18954 GCA_026260285.1 Colletotrichum sansevieriae
CCTCAGTCCCTTCCTACTATTCACTAACCTTCTTAGCTACTAAAACGGTCTAACCCCTAGTTATACGTTTACCCTATTATAAGTTATAATAATCTACTTATATATTTATACTATATAACTTAAGGAGAAAGCTTCAGGTTCAGGCGGTTTATAGGTTAAGAACCTTCTATAAGCTACTAAAAAGGGATAAGAGAAGCTACTAATATATATCAAGAAGATAGTTTCTAAAGATTCCTTTGATATCTATAGTATTACTACTTTACTTACCCCTAAACCTAGTACCTCGGTCTTAAGTACTTAGGATACCTAATTTAACTTTATAAATTACTTTGAGGATCTCCCTTCTTTAACTACTTTATAAACTCAGGTATAATAGGCGTTTATTAATCTATATATAAGGGAATATTAGTTAGACCTATAACAATAGGACTCCTATTAACCTCTAATCTAAGTCCTAAGATATATACTCTATAGCTTAATATCCCGTAGTCTAAAAAAACAGGTAATTATAGCAATCCCTTATAGTAATCCCTATTATTAACTTAGAATAGGGAAATATATTAATATATTAGGTACGTAGGGCTATTTATCATAACTTTCTTAGTATAAATAAGATATTATACCTTATACTAAGCGTTTATATATCTAATATATTTAGTTATATATCCTATAGAAACTATATAAGAATTCTAGGCCTACTTAGAAAGTAGCTATCCTTAATTCCATAGTATTTACTAGATAGCTTAGGATTACTTATATATTTAACTAATATCTATCCCCTTTAAACGCTCCTTTAGCCTAGCCTACTTTATCTATTACTACTCTCGCTTTAACCTTTTAGCTAAGACTATCTTTAAGATCTTAAGTATTAAGATTACCTAGTAATATAAAACCTAGTTAGCTTAGATAATACTTAAAGAAGCTTCTAATAATAATACTATAAAAGCTACTAGGTAATAGCTTTATATTATTAGAGAATCCTTTTAGTTCTCTACTCTCTTAGAGAAGGAATAGATTAGAAACTATCTAATAGTTATTAATAAGATAATAAATATCTCTATTACTTTCAAAGGAGATATACCTCGCTTACTTACTCTTAGGCTAAGTTAAGCTATTTCTAATAATAATAATAATAATAATAATAATAGTTCTACTAATAAGCACTCTTAGACCTTATTAAGCACTTAGAGATAATAGCTCTTAAGTTAACTCTCTCACCTTAGCTACTGCCCATACCCCCTATATCTTAGCAACTATCTAGTATATCCTCGGATACTAGGTCTAGGACTTAATACTAGAAGCAAAGGAGGACTACCTAGTAATATTCCTATTATATCTCCTCTAGTTCTAATAGCAATTAAATTCAAGATTTTACTTGCTTCTATATAACTTAGAATATGCTTTATATTTAAAGGACTTATAGTAATCCTTTTATAGCTATCCTAGTTCTATTTATCTTCTAATATAACTAATTTATAAACTTTATATTCACTATTATAAATTAATAGTTTATACTAAATATACCTTACTTTTAATAGGATCCTTAAGATTGATTTATAACTACTACCTATAGTTATTTATATATAAGTAGGCTACCTATAGGCAGGTTAACCCATAGGCTGCGTTACCCATGGGCTTTTAATATGGGCCAGACCTATGGGTAATTTGGGTCCCCGTAGAGTACCCATGGGTGATTTTGGGTACTACCCATTTTGGTACCCATGGGCTTTTTGCATCACTATGAGTAGTTAGTGCACTATCTGCTATATATATCGGTTATGCCTTCTTTCTCATTAGAGATGAGGGTATGCTAAAGCAAGGGTAGAAGGACCATGCAGGCTACCGTATTCTAGCCCCGGAAAGCCTGGAGCAACGCTGATGTATTGCAGGTATGTATGCAAAGAGCGGTTCGTTGCAAAGGCCTTAGCTAGGTCTTCTATAGTAGCGAGATAAGGACCATAGATTAAGTATTATTTACTGCCTCTTAGGTAGAAATATAAGGCTTTCCTAAATATATTAAATCCAAGAAATCTCACCTATTTACTATCTATCTTTAATAATACGCTTATGTTAAGAAAAATCTCACTATGAAGTAGGTAATTCTAAAGAACGCTACTAATTCCATTCCCTATGCTATTAGCCGAGCTTTATACTCCAACCCTAAAAACGATATAAATAGAGGAAATAGGCGTTTCATAATTTCAGCTATAGATATGAAGTACTTAGAAGAAGCGAATTTATTAGATATAGTATCTCTCATGGTATTGAAAAGGCATCCTACTAAGTCTTGTGAGTAGGGTATTATATTTTCTATAGTTCTCACCTAATACCTATATCATAACGATAAAGTTCTGCCCGGGGCGCCTCAAGCTCCTAGATCCGGTTATATTCTTTATGACTTTAGAAAGTTTTCTATTAATAATACCCCGCTAGGCTTTTCTTATAGGATGTTTCTCATGGGTTTCTCTAATAAAGTAAAGGATTAGGGTCTCGCTATCTCTGCAAGTGAAGGAAATAGAAACCCTTTGACTAAGCCTGCTATATATTAGTATATAGACGAGTTAGAGAGCAGCCTATAAACTAGCCTAGCGATGAAGTCGCACTAGTTCAAAGAGCTCTTCTATTAGCGCTCTATAATTTAATAATAGATAAAATATAATACCTCTTAAGGTATATCCTGTTCTTATTCCTTGAGGCTATGTCTGCTCTAGTGATATTGCGTTCGAATAAACGCGCGCATGCTTCGTCTATCCCTTGGTTTGATAACAACGAGCATAAGATCAGGCTCTAGATTAGAGGATCGCTGCAGCTAATATAACACCAACGGTTAGGGGCTGGCGCCTCGCAGTTATATATATTAGCTAGGCCTTCGTCTTTGAGATAAGGACCATAAACTAAATCAAGGAAGAGTAAACGGACCATGCAGACTAGTGCATTATTAGTTTCGAGTTTAACGTGGTCTTTCTCTGATGCGACTCATACCCTTGCCACACTTCCACCAGGGGCATCCTGCAGGAGGGTGTCACGAGCCTGGATGAGATCATAGGGGAAAGGACTGTCCAGACTTACCGGACTACCCTATAGGGGTCCGTAGAAGGAGGATACCGGGTAGCGCCTCGGATAACAAGCTACGCTAGGAGTCCGTAGAAGGGGAATACTAGTAGCACCCCGGGTAACGGGCTATCCTAGGGAAGTCTATAAGTAGGGGGCACTAGGTAGCTCCCTAGATAAATCCTCTAATCCTTATATACCCTTATATAGTAGACTAGAGGGTTAGAGAAGAATAAACGTTATAACTTTATACCTATCTATACTAACTCTTTCACTCTATACTATACTACCTTTTTATAATATATTCTTCTCTCTTACCTATGCTAATAGGGGTATAGACTATTAGAGTAGTATTACGTATAATAACGATACCTACCTGCAGGTCTACTAGGGAGGTAAGATCCCCTGCTAGATAGGAGCTATTAAATAGCTAAACTCAGGATGAGATACCTATTAATTAGGATAACGAAGAGAGCACTAGTAAGGAACTAGTTAATTAATTAATAGAGGCTGAATTAGATCGTCTTATTAAGGAGGAAGAAAAGAAGAGTTAACTAAAGTATAAATAAGAATATCTTAAGGCCTTAAGAGCTAGCTAATTATTAATCCTAATAGATAACCCTACTACCTACTAGGTAGTTATTAGTAGCAACCCCGAGGCGAAGAAGCACTAGTTAGAACTTTAGAGGAAGCACCTCCTAATGCTTAGGTATAAAGGGGGCACCTAGACTAACTATAATTAATTTATATTTAACCTTAATACGCGATTCGAAATAAATAAGATTACCTCAGACCTTAAAAAGGTGCTATATACTACTAGGTACCTAGAAGGATTAATAGCAAAGCGATAGACCTCATACCTTTCTACTAGATATAATAATAAGGCGAAGAATATTACTTAGATATTAATAGAGGACTAGTTAACTAATAGCATAGCTAATAAGAGGTCTAGGATCCTTAGCATATAAACTCAGCTTAAATAGGCCTACTAGCAACTAGGATAGTTATACTAGAACTTTATTAATTACTATAAAGGGATTAAGGCGGAGAGCCCCTACTAATAACTAGAGGAGATCTAGGTAGCTAATATAGTAGCTAGGTTAGACCCTAAGCTCTAATACTATATTATAGCAAATAGATTACTAAAATCGCAGCTCGAACTTAATATAAGGGCTAGGAATACTAAACTTATAATTAATATATAAGTATATAGGCTACTAGTGAGGGACTAGAGGACTAACTATAAGGGATAATAACTAGAGGGCTAAGCTACTAATCTAGAGGAACGGACCGAGACTATAAGGGGGAACTATAGCTATACTAATGCCTACTAGGAGCCTACTAAGGACTTATTATAGGATACCAGGAGGGAAACTATCTATTATAGTTATAATAGGAAAGGCTATATCTTACTAAGGTGCCTATATTATAAGAAATATAGCTATATATACTATAAAGGCAAACTATACCCTAGTAAATAACTAGAGGAGAACTAGGTAATTATGCGGATAGTTTAATAGGATAGCAACTCGCTATATCGCTTTGAAATAATAATATAAGTCCGGGTTATAGGTAGCTTAAAGACTAGTACTACGCTTATCGATTATAGAGCTAATAAGAATATTATAGACTAGAGGGTTATAGCTAATACCTAACTAG
The DNA here is from genome assembly GCA_026260285.1 of Colletotrichum sansevieriae. Classification (NCBI taxonomy): domain Eukaryota; kingdom Fungi; phylum Ascomycota; class Sordariomycetes; order Glomerellales; family Glomerellaceae; genus Colletotrichum; species Colletotrichum sansevieriae. The sequence continues at coordinate 4,711 of JAOQIF010001384.1, forward strand.
AAGCTAATAACTTAGAACCTATAAGGGGAATATAAGCATCCAAGGGACCTAACTATAGCATATAGAAGTTAGTCACCCGAATAACTAATAGTATGGGCATCTAGCGGATGGTTTTATATAACTTTAGGATTAGTAATAGTAATAGCTATAACGCTATCCTAGGGATCCCTTAGTATATATTAGAATACCCTAATATTAATTAGAGGGAGTTAGGCTAGACCTTTCCCCTATATGAGAAGAGTATTCGCCCTATTATAACTAAAAAAGAGCTTAGGTGCGTTAAAAACGAAGCAAGAGTAGTACTTATAGGGATACTATAGATTAACTAGATATTAACTACTACTTATTAGGAGTATAACTAGGAACCTGAGGATACTAAGGATATTAAACTAAAGATCCTACTAGAGTACTAGGATTTTAAAAAAGTATTTAATATTAACCTAGTAGGAACTATACCGGAGTTCGGAACTACTAGGAGCTACCCTATTAACCTAGAGCCTAGGACTAAGCTCCTATTTAGACTAATCTACCCCCTAGCTAAGAAGGAGTTAGAGGAGTTAAGGGACTATATCTATAAAGCCCTATAGAAGGGATAGATTCGCTTATTAATAAGTCTAATAGGGGTGCTAATCCTATTTATTCCGAAGAAAGGGGGTAAGTTAAGGTTATATATAGATTACTAGGGATTTAACTAGGTAATTACTAAGAACCGCACCCCTCTCCCCTTAATTAATAAAATCCTTAATTAGCTTTCCTAAGCGAAGTACTTTACTAAGCTCGACCTTAAAGACGCCTACTACTAGGTGAGGATCTAAGAAGGAGACGAGTAGAAGATAGCATTCTATATATAATATAGTTACTATAAATATTATATTATGCTATTTAGGCTTATTAACGCACCTGCTACCTTCTAGACGTTTATTAATAAGTTACTTATAGGCCTAGTTAATATTATTTATATTATATATTTAGATAATATTTTGATATTTACTAATAATATAGACTCCTATATAGAGGCGGTGAGGCAGGTACTCACCCGGTTAGGAGCTAATAGCCTCTATGCGAACCCCGATAAGTGCGAATTCTATAAGGAATAGATTAACTTTCTTAGGTTCGTGGTTTTACTAGATAGTATTGCTATAAAATAGGAGAGGGTCTAGGTAATCGCTAAGTAGCTAGTACCTATTACGATATAATAGATTTAGTAATTTCTAGGATTTATAGGGTTTTATAGGAGATTTATTAAGAATTACTCCAAAATCTATAGCCTGCTTACTAACCGACTTGCTAATATAGCTAAAGGATAACTAGTTATAACTAGTAAGGTACTAGTTACCTTCTATTAGCTCTGCGCTTTATTTATAGAGGCACCTATTTTATAATAGTTCGACCCTATGCTCCTAATTCGCATTAAAACCGATATATTAGACTTTATAATAAGGGCGATATTAAGCTAGCTAGAGGGCGATATATAGAGACTAGTAGCGTTTATATCTTAGAAGCTTAAGGGCGTATAACTACGGTATAGCACGCTAGAAGTAGAGCTACTAGCTATTAGGGAGGTAGTAGTAAGGTAGTAATACTATTTGCTTTACTCTTAGCACTATATCTAGTTTATTGCTAACTACCTGGGTTACTATTACCTCGCTAATAAGAAGACGCTTAATAGCTATTAGGCATAGCTACTATAGGACTTATTAATATTTAACTTTGAAATCGAGTACTAGCTAGGTTGCTATAACCTAGCTAATAGCCTCTTATAAAGACCTGATTATACCCCTAAGGATATAGAGATCGAGGAAGCTAGAGATTCACTCCTATAGGACTTTCTATAATAGTTTAACTAACCTACTATCTAGAGGGTAAGTACTAGGCGATAATAAGGCGCTTAACTATTAAATACCTTCCCTAAATAATTTGCACCCTTGCTTTAGGACTAAGTTAAGATAGCCTAATAGAAAGACCCCTTTTATATTAATAAGGAGTAGGCATAACGAGGGATAAGGTAGTCACTAGGTAATACTAATACCCTATAATACTAGGAGGGCTTATATATTCCTAATAACCACCCGCTTTAGAAAGAAGTCCTTAGAGCATTCTATAATAAACTATCTAGAGGTTACTAGGGGGTTACTAAGATACTAAAGAGGATTAGGAAGTCGTTTTTCTAGAATTCGTAGAAGAGCGATATAAAGGAATATATTAAGACGTATATAATATATTAGCATATAAAACCGAGATACTACCTCCTATATAGCTAACTTATACCCCTACTAGTACTTACCCGACCCTTTTAATAAATATCGATCGACTTTATCACTAAATTACTACTATCCCTCATAGCAAGGAACAAGCCTTATAATAGCATTCTCGTTATTATCGACCGATTTATGAAATACTCCCTATATATCCCTACTAGGGAGTTACTTATAGCTAACGGGTTAGCTGCACTATTTACTAAATATATTTTCCTTATATTCGGGCTCCTAGAAGCTATTATATCTAACCGAGGATCGCTATTTACTAGCAATTTTTAGGCTAAAATATGCTACCTGCTAGTTATTAGGAGGAAACTTAGTACCGCCTTTCACCCCTAGACCGATAGCTAAATAGAACGCTAAAATCAGAGTATTAAGTACTTTTTATAAGCTTTTTATAATATTAACTAGGATAATTAGGTAATATAGCTCGACCTAGCTCAATTTATTTATAATAACTTATACTATAAGGCTACTAAGATACTACCTGCTAAACTACTAATAGGATATTCTCCCCGCGGACCTAATAACGTTAAACCCTAATAAAAAGTCTCAATAGTCCTAGCAGCAAACGACAGAGTTCTAGGTCTACTCACCTAGAGGTTAGCTATTACTAACCTGCTCTATAAATATAATAAGGTATATAGCAAGTTCTATAATCAGAGGAGGACCCCTATTATTTTTACTATAGGAGACCTTATATTACTTTTAACTAAAAGTTTTAAGCAAAGGCAGCCTTCTCGAAAACTTTCTAATAAATACCTAGGCCTATTCAGGATCTAACGGGTAATTAATAGGGGATAAGTATATAAGCTATAAATAGATAAAAACTACCGAATTCATAATATTTTCATACCTATATAACTAGAACCTTTTTTTAGCTTAGCTATCCTACTACGAGAAATCCCAATTAATAATAATAATAATAATATCTATATAGTAAACTATATTATTACCTATAGGGGCCCTAGACAAAACCGTTAATACCTTATCAAATAGAAGGGCTATAGTAAACTAGATAATTCATAGGAACTATAACGTAATATATCTATCGATTTATAAAACGACTACGAAGCTAAATTGCAAGTAGAAATATTACGATCCCTATATAATTCAACGGGTAACTAGTAGGTAGTTAGAAATAAGGCATGCTAGCTAGGTATTTCAATTTACTAGCCTAAAGGCCCTCTAACGAGGTAATAGAAACGAGAAAATGCCTAAAGGCGACTAGATACCTGCCCGAAGGTAACTAAAAATTACCCAGAGCTTATTAGCAGCTTACTAGGGGCGCTCCTGAAATTTTAAATCCTCTAGGTGCTAGCGCCTATCTTATTAGAGCTATTATCCTCGCTACTAGAATTAGTAGTAATAACCTCGTAGTTCTAGAAAATATTAGAAATATTAACTAGATAAGCACTAGTAAGGCACTAGCAGGGCTTATAGGGACTTATAACTTTATTATAGAAGTCTAGCGACTCCTAAGCGTATATAGCTTATGCCTCTTACGCCTCGGTCTGCCTTTTAGTAAACTGCTCTATCTCGGAGTAGTAATAGTAGAGCTCCTTATGCTACTTATATAGCAACTCGGTCTGCTTCTCTACCTCCTTAGAGAAGCGCTACTAGTAAGTAATAGCCTCCTCTAAGGTAGCTACCTAGTAGTCCTCTATCTCTATAGAGATTTTAGCCTCCTTAGCCTTATACTTCTCGGGTATAATATTAGTATTGTTTTTCTTAGCCTAGAGGGCCTTCTTAACTATAAGCTAAGTAGCGAGGATCTTATCCTAAGTATAATTAGATACTAGTAACGAAGCACTAGAGAGGCACTAGAGAGGTACTAGGTAACCTACCTTATTCTTAGCATACTAGGCCCGAATATTAGGCTCGGAGCTGCCCTTATCTATTAGCTATTTAAGCTTATTAGTAGCACTTATTATATAACGGGTAGGCTATAGAAAGTTAGTAGCTAAGGATTAGAAAATAATATATAGAACTTATATTAATATAAGCCTTTCTATTACTTATTTTAGTATAATACTTATATTTAGTTAAGGTATTTAAAATTATACGAATTAATAATAAATTCTAAAGCTAAACTAGCGAAGCACTAGATAAATATTAGCTAAGGACTAGGTACTTATTATTGCTCTCGAAATAGATTATTAAGCTTACGAGGAGCTTGATCTCAGGGATATCCTCCTTAGGGGGCTCTTACTTCACTTGCGCTAGAAGGTAGCAGTAGCAGGAGCACCCCTAGAGCTCACTTATTATCAGGATATAAGAAGCATCTAGTATACTAGCAGGAAAGGGAGCGGCGTTATTAGTAGCAGAAGATATAATAATAAATTCGTTATATAATAATTAAAATAGAATAATAGGGGAGCAGGAGACTAATAGCAACTTATTAGTATTGCAATCTAAAGAAGTAAGAAGAAGGATTTTAATAGGGCGAAATTTCGAATAATATTTATACTTTTCGACTTAATACTAAAGTTAGCTTTTTACATAGCTAAAAGGAAGATAATCCCTAGATTATTATATTATTCGCCTTTATTTAACCCTACTATATATAGGGAGGCACTAGATAACTACTAGGTAATAACTAGTAAACCCCTATATAATAATAATAAATGCTTTTACCCCTAGAGGGAGAATATCTTTATTACCCCTATAAAGCTAATAAAAATATAATAACGAGTAGAAAATATAATAATTCAGAGGGCGAATTTAAAGTAATAAAAACGAGCCTAAATAATAATATATTTTAGTATAATCCTGCAAAGGAAGGAATAACCCTCGCAAGGGAGTTTAGCTATAAGTATCTAGATAACTACTAGGTAGCCCTAGACCTTTTAGATAGAGAGCTATAAGAGTAGCTAGGGTAGAGGATAGATACTCTACTACTAGCTAACTACTCCTCTAAGCGCTTCTAATCACTTTTCTTTTTATATAGAAAGCTATAAGAGTAGCTAGGGTAGGGGATAGGTGCCTTACTACTAGCTAACTACTCCTCTAAGCTTCTCTAAACTATTTATATAGAAAGCTATAAGAGTAGCTAGGATAGAGGATAGATACTTTATTACTAGCTAACTACTCCTCTAAGCTTCTCTAAACTATAAAGTCCCTTAATACCTAGGTATAGAGCTATAAGAATAGCTAGGGTAGAGGATAATATACCCTATTACTAGCTAACTACTCCTCTAAGCTACCTAGCTATTTAAGGAAGAATTATATAGCTAGACCTAGGGATACTGAATTCTAGACCTATAGGAACTATAAGCTAGGAAGGCTTATAGGAAGCAACTAAGTAGGTACTAGGTACCCTCTAGATAACTATAGAGTAGCCTAGTCTAAGGATAAACTAGTTTAGAGAGGGGGGATCGTGTTATAAGCCTAGATAAGATTATAAGGGAAAGGACTTACTAGACTTACTAGACTACCCTATAGAGGTCTATAGAAGGAGGATACCGGGTAGCGCCTCGGATAATAGGCTATGCTAGGAGTCTATAGAAGGGGAATACTAATAGCACCCCGGGTAACGGGCTATCCTAGGGAAGTCTATAGGTAGGGGGTACCGGGTAGCTCCCTAAATAAATCCTCTAATCCTCACGCACCTTTATATAATAGACTAGAGGGTTAGAGAAGAATAAACGTTACGACTTTGCACCTATCTATACTAACTCTTTCACTCTGCACCATACCACCTTTTTGTGACAGAGGGCAACCTGAAAGGAGTGGGTGACACGGGTTAATAAGACTTAGCACCTATTTAGCTCTGTTGTACGCCCGCTACTCACCTCGGAGGCAAGCCTTCCCGTCAGGTCAAATATTGCTAGCTCACCCCTGAGGGCAGGCAGCTCAGGGCGAGCGTCATTTAAGGCTCCAATACCTGTCTATGGGAGGAGCCGCGGCCGATATGTTGCAGATGGTCAGAGATCGACGCCTCATACTTATGGATATTGGCCAGGCCTTGTGTCTCATTGCAGATAGGGGCTTACTGAAGCAAGGGTGGGAGAACCATGCAGGCCAGCGCGTTCTTAGCTCTTTCAGTGCGGTTTCTCTCTGAACGAATCTGCGTGATTTGCTAACCGACATAGGGTTAATCAAGGCAAAGCTTGCGGGGGCCTGTCGTGTTTCTAGGCTTGATCGTAGCGATCTATGCATGATAGCAAAACGGAGAAGTATATGGAAAATTGCTCGGGGGAGTTTCAGAAACATCTGCCTTAGAGGCGAACCATAGCGTCCCATGCTGCAGCTCGATGCTATTAGCGCAGCACCTTTTATATGCGAAATACCCCTATCATACGTCCCAGGGCACCAAATCTCTCTCTATCCCACTTAATCATAATAACGCCGGACGATATCTTTAACCGTGTTCGATTAGCTTGCTCAATTCTAGCTGCTATACTCTCCTTTATAGCACCCTGGAGTATAGAGCATTGTATACGCCTACTGCTATGCTTCTCCTAGGTATTCTATATATAAGTTATCTTAATATAGGGTAATATAATGCTGCTCTAGGTATAACTACTTGCCCCTATATTTCCTACCTATCACGCTATATATTTCTTAATTATAACACTCTTCTAACTAGACGGACTATGAGAAGACTCTAGGCTTATCTAGAATTTCTTTGCTATAAGTTAGGCCCTTAGCGTTAACCACGAAATGCTAGAAATTGCTATTTAGGTTAGTCTAGGTAGTAAACCCGACTCGTGGAGAGTAATCCGAATCATACTAGTAGTTTTAAAATTTATATCTCTACCTTCTCTACTACTTCGCTAAGGAGAAAGGAACTAAAATATACCTTCAAAAGCATCCTCTATAAGCTAATACTATTCTATAGATATATATTAGCTACTTTAAGGTCTTTAAGCAGTTTATCTAGATAGATAATAATAATAGCATATAGAGGCGATTTATTATATCTATCGTTCTCAGGCTATGCTAAAACGCTCTTTGCCTCTTACTCCCCTTAAGTATTAGTCGCTTTATAAGAAAGCTTAATTATAATAAACCTTATTCTGAAATCCTCCTATATATTATTTAGTAGTCTCTTCTCAGGGTTCTGCAATCGCCTAGCACTAGTCTACTATTACTAGACGAGTAGAACTAGCTTAAGGTGATCTTTTATTACTAATAGAAGCTTAAGCAGAAGATCTTCGCTATAATCATAAACGCTAGCTTCTCTTACTATAGAAAGCAAAGTTAGGTCGCAATTACTACTATAATTAATAATATATATGGCGTCGATTAATTCTTTAACGCTATTTTGAGGAATACTTTAAATAGCTACTTTATAATCTTTATTACTCTCCTAGTAATAGCCCTGAGGTTTAGAAGTTCTATGCTAATAATTACTGCTTTTTTCTTATTTATCTCTATTATTATCTTCTAATACTTCATAACTAAAATATATAGAGCTAGAGTAGATATTATAGTTCTTTACTAGTATTAGTAGTAGTAATACGAGGACGCTATCTAAGGGTGGACTACTTCTGCCCTCTTCAGCTAGATAGGATACTATATCCATGAGAACAACGAGAGGCTAGAAGAGTTTCATAGGATAAGCTGGAAGTTCTACCTCTTATATTTCATTTTAAATATATTGAACTATATAGCTCTAGACGTTGGATACTAGACTGGGGTAATTATTATCCTAGGTCTGGTTTAATATCGTTAGCTAGGAAGCGAAGATTTCTTTGCCTATTAGTAGTACTAGAGTTAACTTATTAGTCCCCTTTCCAATGTTTTAAAAGACGCCAAAGATATTATTAAGAAGTTCTAGGATATAGCTGAAGCTATAAGCCTTATGGAGATAGGCTCTCATCTTAAGGAAGAAAAGCCGGATCTCTACTTCCAAATAGGCCTCGTGGAGTTTCGCTATATTAGTATTACTTTTAGCAAAAAGGTAGTACTTAACGACTTCAATCTCGTTATACCTATAGGAACCAAGATTGCTATTATCGGGCTATTAAATGTTAGTAAATTAATAATACTTGCTCTTCTTATAGTTTAAATCGAGCCTAATAGTAGCAAGGTCTTAATAGATAGTTAAGATATTACTTAAGTGAAATATAGCTCGTGCATCCTTTAATCTTTATAGCTGAAGAAATATGCTAATTATCCGGGCAGTCTAATGCAAAATATTATCATAGTTAAGCAAAATTATTATATCTTTAATACTATAGTTATTAATAATATATGATATAGTAAGCGAGATGCTTCTGAAGAAGAAGTATAAAATGCCTATAAGAAAGCCTATATTTATAATATTATAATAGAGCGTGAGAAAGCCTATAACTCTCTATATAGTGACATAGGAAAGTAAGTTACCCTTGATCTATCTGCCTATTTATATTGTTAGTTTTTGTTAGTTTTTAAACTCCCTAGTGACTTCTTTAATAGAGAGCGCTAACGAATTGCATTCGCCCAACTATTTCTTATGAAACTAGATATCCTCCTCATAGATAAAGGGATAAGTGCTCTTAATATAATAATAGAAGGCTCTATTAAGAGAAGCTTATCAAGGGAATTCAAAGATAGCACTATAATACCTATAGCGTGGGTAACCTTTCTACTAAGATAGCTAGACGCTAATTCTCTTAGATACTAGTTATTATCTATTAAAGCGTATGAAATCATTGTTCTTAGCGAGAAAGGAGTCCATATTAAGAGGGGAAGTTATAATATGCTTATGAAATCGAAGGGGAACTACTAGCGATACTAGTAGGAGCATCTAGGAGAGGACGTTGCGTTAAATAACTAAGAAAACGGGATGCTAGAGAGATGTTCTTCTAGAGGATATTTACAATGATATGAGAATATCACCTCACCTTTTGAAAGGCTATATAACTCCTAGTCTGAGATATGATCCTCGGGATAGGGGCTCAAACCAAGCCTCCACGGACCTATATTAGCTTATATGGTATTTTTATATAGGTAAGAAGGCTGCCTAGCTTAAAAGGGTACTATAATTCTCATAAATAGGTATTTAAGACCCCTCTTATCCTATAGATACCTATATTAGACCATAGTCGCCGAGTGTTCACCTTAGTATTATAGATACTAAGGTTACCTAATCTTTAACTATATCGTTATATTATATAGTAATAGCTCCATAGCAAGTTCAACTACCCCTTTATTAGAGCATTACTTACCTTAGCTTGAGAAAAGACTCATAAGGCCCGACGCCTAATACTAGAAGGATCTGCTTAGTATTCAGGCTTCGCCATAAGTCGCAAGATAAGCTAGCAAAATTTAGCGCTTCCTAGTCAGGATCTTCTCCATCCCCGGATTATAAGGAGGAGCACTATACTCAGGAAAGCAGAAGCTTGCTATCTACCCCTCAGATAATCTCTCGAAACCGAGACATAAACTCTCTCAGTCTGCTAGCAATCTGAGCGCGTGCGAGATATCCTTTTGGATTCCTACCGATAGGTGATATCCTAGAGTAAGTGAATAGCGCCTTTCAATCGAGTAGTGATTAATAAACGTTAAGTTATGGTCTGCTCGCAGCAGTGGATTGGACTTGCTTCAGCTCAACTCTTTTGCCTGACTACAGGCCTGTTATTAGCAAAACTAGCTATATTATATTGCAGATGCATCTTTTGGGGACGAATGCATAATACTAGCTACTATTAACCCCCCTGAACCCCCCTTATCCTGAGATAGCTCACTATATTATCTTCTATTCTTTTTATAGAGATAAATTAGTTTATAACGGGCTAGTAGAGCAAAACTATATCGCGCTCGGAAAGTGTTACAACCCGTAAACAAGGATAATAGCTGAACGACCCACTTGAGCGTCAGGCGGCTAAGACAGAACATTTATACTACAGGATCACGGGAAATAGCAGGGACTCGCTTGGAATAGAAGAACTATAGTATAAATCACGTGATAATGAGATAAGGAAACGATTAGTAGAGCATATAAGGAAGCGCTTAGTAATCAGTTAGTCTTGCTAACTAATTATAATCACCTTATATACCTAGGTGATCACCTAGTAGTTAGATAAAGGATACTATTCAGACTTATATATAGTATAACCCTAAGCCTAGCTTATAGTTAGACTTCTATAGCTCTTTAGCAATTAACTTTATATTTATCCTTAGGATACTCTTAGCTTACCTTTACTATAAACTAACTTATTAAGTCTAAGATTAATTACCTTAGCCTCTAAAGAACGATCTACTATAGCCCATAGCCTATAACCTAGACTACGACCCTAGTATACTATTACTATGCTTTAATCCCTATTTTCTATTAGCAGACCCTACTATTAGAAAGCTAATTATAATACTTTAATTGCTCCTATTTAGTAAGTTAACTATTAAAGCCTACTAATAATATAGATAAGAATATCTTCCCGCGCCTCTATTAAGTCTCCTACCCCTAGATCCTTATCTACCTCTAGAGGATAGATTACTTAGAATCTAGCTTAAGAACTTAGAGACTAGAAGATAAAAGATAACTTAGATAGTAAGGATAATACTAAAGAACTTAAACGCTATCTTAATAAGACTAACTATAACTTTAAAGAAATATATAATATATTTAACTAAAATATCATAGCCCTTAAAAAACTCTAAGAATAAGCTTATAAGAATTAGGATCTTAAGAAAGAAGTTATAACCCTCTAAGCTACTACTAATATTATATTAGCTCTAGTTAAAGGATAAGAACGACTTAAGCTTAATACTCCTATTACCTTTAATAGAACTCTAGGATAACTCGAGGGATACCTAGTCTAGATATAGACCTATTAAGCCTTCCACGTGAATACTTTCCAAAATAATACTATACGTGTTATTTATGCTACTACTTTCCTATAAGGATAAGCCCTAGCTTAGTTTAAACCCCTCTAGTAGGAATAGCTTAATAAACCTATTAAAAACATAGTTAGGAAGTCAAGGATATCTTCTTATAAGGGACTGGATACCCAGACCGGAGAAACCGGAGACGATTCGGCTAATATAGGCCGAAGGGATAGAGAGGCCTATAGGTCTAGGGCATAGAACCCTTATAGCAAAGACCTAGCAAATACTTACTAAAGGCTAGAAATAAAGGATCTTAGAAGAAGCAAGTAAAAGTAATATAATAATACTAATCCTATCTTTTAGGTACTTCTGCTATTAGTTTAACCTAACTATAGCTCTTAGCCCCTTAATACCTTTATAATTCTTTTGCTTCTACCCTGCTTTAAGAAGGTTAGTAATAATAATAGTATTATATACCCGAGCAACGCCTATTAATTAGGCTAAAGAACCTATACCTAATATTCGCTAAGAGCAGAGCGAAATAGCCTATATAAACCTATATAAAGAAGCTAACCCTAGCGAGCAATTAGAGGATAATATAAGCTAATAAGAAGAGGTAAGAAGCTATGCTTTAAGCGAGGCTAGGAGCCCTAAAGAGAACGGGCTACTTATGCTAAACGCTCGCTATATAGATAACGAGTATATATAGGAGAATAGGGAATATAAGACCCCTTCTTATAAACCGGACGGGCTAATAGGCTAGATATCTATAGCTATAGCTAATAGGCTAGCCTAAGCTAGAGGGCTAGATAAAGCAACTAGCTAAGTGCTAATATAATAGATTATAACTATAATAGCTAACTAATAGGAGCTAATTACTACTACGTTAAGCAACCGAGCTCCTACTAAGCAATCGCCTAAGGTTTATTAAAAACCCCCGAATTATAATATAGCGCGCCTTACTAGCAAATCTACTAGTATAATAAGAGAAAATTAGCTCGTTATAGTTAAAGAGGCTTATAAGCTCCGCCCTTGCTGCTCTAATAGCTATTATATCTAATAAGCTTTAAGTATAATAGAGCATACCTTATAAATAGAATAGCGGAATTATTAGCAAATACTTATAGACGAGTTAGGGAACTAGATAGACCCTAAATAGGAAGACTTTAGAGTTTTTATAAGAAGGTAGTATATTATACCTAAGCTCTAAGAATAGAACTATTATAATACTTTAAGATAGTGCTATTAAAAGGATAATAAAAAACCAATTATATATTAGGCTTAATAGGAGTCTATTAACTAAGCACTTAGCGAGCTGAGTTTTAGTAATATAAAGGCGTACGCCTTCTTTTAGGGCTTTATTAGGACCCTAAAGAACGAACTCTTTAAGCAGGATATTAACTATACTAATATATATACTATCGCCCTATATATATAGAGATTATAAGAGATTATAGAAGGGAGGCGCGGGGGAACGTCTATTAGCTATTCTAAGTTATATAAGTAACTATACTTAGGCTCTCTAGACCGCTTTTATAAGAGCAGCTTATAACCCCCTAGGTTAATAGACTTAAGGGATCGCCGCCTAGAGACCCTATCCTAGAATAACTACTTAGCAGACGCTCGCATAACGCTTAGCGCTAGTAGTATATCTACCGACTCCCGGGGACCCTAATATTATAACTATAAGAAGTATAGCTATATCTCCCCTAACTATACCGAACCCCGTGCATAGCTAATAGGCAGCAATTAGAACCTAAACCTAAGATAGGGTAAGATAAGCGCGATTATAATACCTAGTATAACTAATACTAAAGACTTAGGAAACGAGTAGGCATAGATATAACCCCGAGGGGTATTATATTAGAAATCACCTCGGTTCTAGTAGGATAGATTATTAAGGGATAGGCATTAGCACTCCGAGTATCTAGCGAAGTCGAACTAGAGGTTAATATAGATACCTATGTAATAGTAGATATTATATAATGTAAAGGTATCGAGGGGCTAAGAGCCACAGTCAGGTCAAACTAATAGCAGAAGCACCCAAAAGGTAGGATCCGTATTATTATATTACTTTTGCTTACTTCTTCTAAGATCCTTTATTTCTAGCTTTTAGCGAGTATTTGCTAAGTCTTTACTATAAGGGTTCTATACCCTAGACCTATAGGCCTCTCTATCCCTTTAGCTTATAGTAGCTGAAGCGTCTCTAGTTTCTCTAGTCTAGGTATCTAGTCCCTTATAATTATCCCCCTTCTAATTATAGTAGTCCCTACTATAAGATCGGGTATTATAGGTTAGCCCTCTATTATTATACTTCTTAGCTATCCGGGGTAGGCCCTAGTCCTTTACTTATTACTACTATTATCTAGCGCGGTATCTATTTGCTAAATATTTACTAAAAGATAGTAGAGCCCTTGGAGTTATAGATATAATAGCTAGGCCTATAGTCCTATTCCTTATAGTTCCTCTCCTTTTAGGCCCTTTTATGCTCTCTATCCGGGCTATTCTAAAGGGATCCTATTATTTCCTTTCGAATAAGGGTAGTTATCCTTATAATAACCTCGTTTTTATTCTCCCGTTATTCGCCCTTTATTTAGCGAGCACTTTCTTATGCTATACCCTTATAAAGACTTCGTTTTTTTTATCCTATTATTTCCTTTTAAAGGAGGGCGGTTATCCTAATAGTAGCTTCGTTTTAGTTCTCCCGTTATTCGCTCTTTATCTAGCGAGCACCTTCTTATACTATGCCCTTATAATAACTTCGTTTTTTATCCTATTATTTCCTTTTAAAAGAGGGTAGTTATCCTAATAGTAGCTTCGTTTTAGTTCTCCTATTATTCGCTCTTTATCTAGCGAGCACCTTCTTATACTATGCCCTTATAATAACTTCGTTTTTTATCCTATTATCCCCCTTCTAAACGGGCGTATTACGAGGCTATTAATTAGGTCGGATAGCGACTATTATTACTAATTTACTACGTCTATCTCCTAGTAGGTAGTACTTATTATAGTAAATAACTGCTATTCTTTACTATCCGAAGTTATATCTACTTTTGCAATAGTTTAGCGAGGTCTCTTTAGCTATCTATAAAATAATAGCTTTTTCCCGCCCTAGGGTTAGTTCTTTTCCCTCCTTATTATACTATATTATTTAATAACTACTTTTATATTATCTAAGCCCTTTATTAAGACTTTATAGACCCTCCCTATCTTTTAATACTTCCTTAAA
>JAOQIF010001385.1:0-18934 GCA_026260285.1 Colletotrichum sansevieriae
TTATAGGTATCTTTCTTCAGGGTTACCTCGTTATTAGAGTCTATAGCTATAGGGGCTCCTTTAAGTTCTTTAGCTAGGTTTCAGACTAGTTACTATAAAGAAGAGGAGGTTCTAGGAGTAGGTAACTTAGCAGAGGCGCGAGAAGATATCTTTATCTATACTATTTAGTAGTCTTAATAGTTAACTTACTAAATAGGAGCAATCAAAGTATTACAGTTAGCTATCCGATAGTAGGGTCTGCTAATAGAAGTTAGGGATTGAGACGTAGTAATAGTATACTAGGTCGTGGTTATAGTCGTAGGCTAATAGTAGATCAGGTCTTCAGAGACTAAGGTGATTAGTCTTAGGCTTAATAAGTAATTCGTAGTAAAGGTAAGCTAAGAGTATCCGTAAGGATAAATACAAAAGTTAATTGCTAAAGAGCTATGAAAGTCTAACCTTAAGCCGGGCTTTAGGTTATACTATATATAAGTCCTGAATAGTTCCTTATCCTACTGCTAATCGCTAATTAGGTACTACTAAGCGCTTAGTGATCGTTAGTAATCGCTTAGTAGGTCTTACTAAGCGCTTAGTAATCCACACTATCTGCTTAGTTTTATCTTATCGTTACGTGACTTATACTATAGTTCTTCTATTCCGAGTAAGTCCCTATTATTCCCGTGATCCTATAGTATAAATGTTCTGTCCTAGCCGCCCGACGCCTAAGTAGGTCGGTTAACTATGATCTATGCATAACGGGTCGTAATAATACTAAGGACCTCTATACTATCCTACGCTGCCTAAGGGCTACCGAGCTATCAATTAAGGTTCTAAGGGTTAGGTTTTAAGAAAAATCATAAAATATAGAAACCTTAATACCTTAAAAAAGTTTTAATTTAAATATAGAATGCTTTTTACTTCACTAATATATAAAAATCTTATTCCTTTTTATATTTAATTTTAAATCAGATATATATTAAAGTTAATAATTTAATATTTTATAAGCTATAATATTAGAAATTATACTTCTAATTAAATATTATTTTTTAGACTAATAGGTTATAATCTATATTTAATACTAATAATACTTAAGATTTATAAAAGTTTACTTATTCTCTAATTACTAAAAGTAATTAAAATAATGCTCTCTATACCTATACCCTATCTTTTAATTACTAAAAGCGATCAAAATAATACTCTCTATACCTAACCCCTATCTTTTAATTACTAAAAGCAATTAAAATAATACTTATTATACCTAAGCCCTATCTTTTAATTACTAAAAGCAATTAAAATAATCCTCTCTATACCTATATTCTATCTTTTAATTACTAAAAGCGGTTAAAATAATACTCTCTATACCTAAGCTCTATCTTTTAATTGCTAAAAGCGATTAAAATAATACTCTCTATACCTAAGCCTTATCTTTTAATTACTAAAAGCGATTAAAATAATACTCTCTATACCTAAGCCCTATCTTTTAATTACTAAAAGCAATTAAAATAATACTCTCTATACCTAAGCCCTTTCTTTTAATCACCCTCCTCCCTCCTCCTACTTCTCCCTTTTAACCTCTATAATATCTCTCTCCTTAATACCTCTTATAAATACTAGTAATAGTAAATCTAATACCTCTTTCTTTCCCTTTCCCTCCTAGATCTATTATAAAGCTTATATTACTTTTAGGTTCTTCCTAACCCTAATCCTATTTATAATACTTTCCTTCGCTATTTTATAAAGATCCTATAAAAATAGTAACCTTTCTACTAAAGTATTATAAACTAGCTGCATCTTCTTCCTCTTCTAAGACCTAAAAGTCCTATAGTCCCTTCCGCCTTTTAACTATTTATACTACGACTTAATATTCTTAGGTAAAAATACTAGAACGCCTAAATTAAGAACTTTAATAAGAATTCTAAGTATAGTAAACCTATAAATCAAGTCTATAAACTTCTTTCCTTCTCTAAGGCAAAGCTCCTTTGCAAAGTAGGTAGCTAAGCAGCTATCTACTCCTTTTCCTTATTAGGTACTAAAGCCTTCCCCTTTTAAGAAGTCTTATAACCTGAGCAATTCGGGCCCCTTCTCTTAGAAAATAGCTCTCAACTCTATCTACTTCTTCTATAGCTTATATTACTATATATAGATCTATATCTGAGTAGTAGTAGTCTTTACCCCTGCCGATTTATTAAAAATACCCTTCTATTACCTTATAAAAGAAGCTAGTTATAGGTATTAGGCTCTATTAAGCTTCTCCGCTAAACCTTTAGCTTTCTATACTATATCACCTAGTGAGGATATAGCTCTAGTACTATATTCAGCTAGCAAGCAATATAATCGATCTTTAGATATAGGTCTAAATATTCGATAGAATATAAGCTCCCTAATATAGTAATAGTTATCCTCTATAACCTTGATCTCGTCTTCCTATCCCAGCTCCTTCATAATATCTTAGAATATAGCCTAGGACTAAGATATCCTTCCCGACTTATGCTTCTCTTTTACTTGAATCCTAAGGGCTTCAAGTATCCTAGAGGCCTATGAAGTCAGCTATAATCACTTAGGTAGTTTCCTCTATAAGGATAATTAGCTCTTAGTTTCTCCCTCTTCCTCTACCTTAGTTATCCTATTATTAGACGTTTTATCTATTTCTAGAGCCTTATTAGGCCTAACGTCTATATTATCTAAATATATATTATTATATTACTCTCTGGAGTTCGCAGACTTATTTACTATAGATAAATTATTAATAGAGTTAGCTATATTATCGTATTATTGAAGTTTTGGGCTATTCTTTCGATACCCCTTGATAATTCTTCCGACCTAGCCTTCTAACTACTATATATAAGAAAACTAAAGAAGATCTAACTAGGGAACTACTTACGAATAATATCCTAACTATACCCTAAACTCTCTAAGAATACTACTAACTTCGCAATATAAACCACGTACTTATTCGTCTTCGTTTAGCAGTCTGGGTCCCGTTTAAATATAATAATAAACTAGCGAAAATGCTCGCCCTCGTGTATAGTTTTTAATAAGGTAGCCTTTGTTCGTAGCGGTAGCTGAATTATTATAGTAGTCTAATGCCCCTCGCTCGGCGATACTAATTGCAGCTTCTTTAATAAATAAGCCTTCTTAGGGTGTTGCTAGCTATTAAATATAATATTATCGAAATAAATAGCCTTCCGTTTTAGTGCTATCTTTGATAGATTATAAATATAGGCTAAATTATAAGAAGATAGACTAAAGTATTAGAAAACGGAGCAAAGAGTTAAGATAGCAGCTATATATCTACCTCCTATAATATACCTCCAACCTCTAAACTATTTAATATACTTAAGAACATATATTTCTAATGCTTATATATTCTATTAGCCCTATTAATTCACTAATACGTACCGAGGTTTAGGCTTATTTGAGATTTATAAAAGGTAGAATAACCCCTATATGTAGTTTTATAAATCTCAAATAGCAAATGTTCTAGATCTATTAACTAGAATGAATAAATTTAATTATTACTGAACCCGGATGAATATCTAAGATACTAACTACTTATAACTCATAGTAGCCTGCAAAACAACGCCCTTGAACCCCTCCCTTTACGAACTAGTAGTAATATAATATTCTATACTAATATAAGGGCTGAAAGATGATATAATAAAGGGGTAAAATGATATAGAAGGGGTGATTAAATTAAAATTTAATTTGAGTATGTATAGCTTAGGGCTAAGGCTAGGGTATAGGTATAGAAAGGGATTATAAAGGCATCTTCGTCTCTGAATAAATAAATAAAAGCTGGATATAATAGGTTGAGCCTCCCCACGATACTATTTAGCTATATATAGAACGCTATAAGAGATAAGATATAGACGTTTATGTTTAAAGACGATAAAACGTTATTGATTTGTTAAAGAGTGTGAATATGGATATAAATTAATATATAAGCCTTTAGCTCTAGTATAAAGTGATTAAGTAGATCCTTACGTTAGTATCCCTACTCTAGTACTATTACCCTAATACTTAATATTTAATATGCACACCTCGCGAGATAGCTCCTCCTGCATCTAGCGCTAACCTGAGCGATAATATAGCTATAATTAATTAGATAATCTCGCTATTTAAAAACTTCGACGAAGAAATAACGTAGAGTAGTGAGAACTCGTTTAAAAGTAGTTAAAGTGCTATAGATAATAATATTAATAACGCTAATAAGACCTACCTTAACCCTGAGTATAATAACTTAGACCTATTTGCTGAGGATCATGAGATAGATAGCGATATAGATAGTAATAGCAGACTCTCTACTATAGCGCCCTTAATTACCCCTATAACCGAACTAGAAGACCTACTAATATATATTAATAGGTAGTATTTAGCTACCTGGGTTAAAGATGAGATAATAGCCCCAGAATCCCGCCTCGCACGAAGGATCGTTACTATCGCCTGACTTAGTCTTATCTTATGCAGAAGCTACTCTATAGCAAGAGATAGGACCTAATTAAATAATAGGGGATACTACTTTAACCTAGTGAATAATAGTGCTTATAGCTTAGATAGTATCCTAGGGGAGATGAAGAGCAATACTAAGTAGATAAGGGATGCTAGATACCTAGGTATAGAGCGGAAGGACGACTTAACTTATATATAGAAACGATTTCCTTATTAGTCGACGCTACTAAAAGCAAAGGTCCTTGAGGCTATCGCCTATAGTAAGAGTTTGCACTACTACTCGCTGTATCTAGAGGTATTATTAGATATAGATCATAACGCGAACACCCGAATCCATCGCATTAAGTTTAATATAGATAGCTTCCTTAATATTATCCCAGATATCGCAGCCTTTAATAACTCTATTAAGTATATACTAATTCGCTAGCTAGCAAGAAAGCTAAATAGAAATATCTATATTCCCTACCTAATATTAAACCCCGAAACTTATATACTTGAAAATATACCGCTTTATAAGATCCCTTATACCTATTTCAGATCAATCTAAGGATAGACGATATATATCTTCTTTCCTAGTATATATTAGTATATAAGGTTACGCCCTAGCAGCCTGTATAGCGTAATATAGCTAAGAGATAAGGAGCACTATATATTCTATAACGAGATCATAATCCCGAGCGTTATGCAGACGTTTGAGGAATCGATAATAGGCTATATTACTCTCTTATACTACGATATACTTAATAAGGTTATATTCTCCTAGAAACGATCTGCATATAGTACGCTTGCCCCTTATAGGTTTTCCCTCCTGTTATCTCACTTCTAGCGCCTAAGTAAAAGCCTTAAGTTAATAGTAGCTAAGCTGCTATAGGCACCTGATATTAAGGAGTCTAGTAGTTCTAATAAGGTCTGCGTATTAATACTTAAGAACTTCTTCTTCCTTCTTAATACTAAGAATACTAAAGTCCGGTATAGAGGTATAGGTAATGCTAAATCCTGCCTCGCTAACTTCTAGGCAAAATAACATAATATTATTAATCTAGTAGATAAACCTAATATTAAGTATCCATAGCTTATCGATCTAGCAGTCGAGTAGTCCCTAGGCAGGGATAAGGAAGCTACTATACTCCTTATATATAGGTATTACTAGGTTAATACCCTTAGGTTTCTCTATAGCGAGGTTAAGCCTACCTTGCTAGCTACCCTCCCGCCCGAGCAGTCTATACTATATAGTAATAAGATTAGCAGAGGCTAGCACTACTACTATAATATTAATCTCCTTCGAGACTCTATTAGCACTACTATAGAGCCTGGATTGCTGCTCTATAGCCTCAGCCTCTACTACTTCTAGAGCTATACTATAGGCAAGGAGGTCCTGGATACTACTAGCACAAAGCCTTATGCTAACGACGTTCTGCTCTATAGTAGCTACCTAGATAGTATTATAGTTAGGATGCTTTCTAAATCTTCTGAGCTAATCAATTTATATAACTAGTTCAATACTATCCTAACTAAATCCTACGATTTCTTCTGCTAATCGGTTAAATTAAATAATAAATATTACTTTTTATAGCGAGCGGAGTAGCAGTGCATAAGCACCCTAGTATAATGCGTTGCTACTAAGGATACTAACTAGATAGCCTGCGACGACTTCACGATAGCAAACCCAGCCCTAACCCTATAAGCACTAATACTATAAACACCTACTAGGAAACTAAAGCAGATTAGTAATACTATATTCTTCTATATCTAGTCTAAGATATATTAGCGCTTCGTTCTTTGCTCTATTAGATTCTATATATATATAATAGATCTTATTACTATTAACTACTAAGGCAATACCTCACCCCTAACTGCCTCCCTCCTCTATGCTATAATAATAATCCTCGTACTGTCCTTTATTAACCCTATTAGTCCCTATTTTCACTATATCCTCTTTAGCTCTAACTAGATCCCTATAGCCTCGGGGCTTATACTAGCTAACCCTAGGTAAGAAAATAAAAAAGGCTTAGGCCTCTTAGTAATTATTAAAAGTTATAGCTTTAGTTACCTCCCTATAGGACTCGTTAACTAGAAAGCCTTCTGCTTATATTATAGCATAGAATCTAACTTTAGTATTCCTAGACTAATAATATCTATTAATAAGAATAAGTTTCTTACTATCAAGGATTCTCCAGAGAGCCTCTTCTCCCTCCTCCTTTACCTACTAGAGAATAATAATAATAGTACTAAGATTAAGGTTATCCTTATACTTATCTCGCACCTTATCCTCTATTAGTACTACAAAGCTGCGCTAGAGAGTATAATCTTTAAGAATAGACTAGAGGAGTAGTAGGCATATATTAACTAAGATACTATCCCTTTTATATTCCTAGCGCTAGAATACTATATCAATATATATAGCTAAAGTATAGTGAAATCCGGATCTAACCAGATAACGAAGTAGAGGACGCTCGAAAACTTCTAGGAATTCACTTAGGAAGACCTCCCCTACGACCCTAACCTTAGCTATACCCGATAGTAACTATAGTCGACCTTTAAGAATAATAACTAGCAATACTTCTAGCGTAGCATATATGAAGCTATTGCTACTAGGGTCCGAAGGGCCCCTAAGGGTAGCTCCGACTAGCTCGCCACGTTCGAGGAGAGGTATTAGCAATACTTCTTCACTTACTATACTACCTTCCTATACCTTGCTAAGAATAGCGGTATTTCTAAGCAAGGTAATATAAAAAATATATAATCCTTCTTATATATTATTATTAACCCCCGCAGCGAGCTCATCCTAAGTATAAACCTATGAGAAGAACCTAGGACTATAGCCTAGCTAATACCTATAGCCTATTATAACATATAGATAGCTAATGATATTAACTGCCTAGTTAATACCGCCTAGTAACTGAAATACCTATTAGTTCCTACGCTAGGAATACTAGTATAAGACCTAATTATATATAAGGGATCCCCTAAGCAAGGGAGCACCTAGCCAAGGGATACCTAGCTAAGCAATAGCCTTAGCCAGGAATATAACTAGTAACCCCTAGCCTGGCCCGTAGTCACCCCACCCTAGCCAAGGGAAGAACGTTGCGAAATAAGGCCCTAATATAGACTATATACTTTATAGCTAAAAAAAAAAACAAAAAAAGAATTCACTATCTAAAGCACCTAAGTTATAGCATAACCTCTAAAGCCTATAGCAACTATATCTCTAGACTGCTATTTGGATAATAACTAATATTAATATAAATATATAGCTTAGCACCCTTAGAATAAGACGACTCTAGATTATAATAATATTAAGGCTCGTTCTGCTCCGCGTTATATAGTTAGAGCTACTCCCTATAAGGTATATATTATAACCGTTTTTAAACCTGCCTGCTCTTGAATTTCCTACTAGGTAAGACTTCTTCTAGGCATTAGTCCCCCGCTAGAGCCCTAACCTCGGGTATAATAGATAACTTAATAATTCTATTTCCTAATAAAGACTATATTAGGAAGCTTAAAATAAGACTAAAAGCCTATTTAAGATTTATAAAACATATAGCTAGGAGTTTTATAAATCTCAAATAGGTATATAGATAATAAAAGCAGATAATATAGATAATAGAAATAAACTAATATAGCTAGTATGAATTATAATAGTTAGACTAGAGTAATAATATGATCACTCCGCCTTATCTATTTAAATATAAATTTTATTATCCTTAGCAGGAGACTTTCAAATAATCAGGCTAGCCTAATAGTTATAGTTAATAAATGTTAGTCTAGAGGCAAATAGTGCTATAGTTAAATATAGTTGATATATAGAGGGATAACTCCGAAGTAGGTTAATAATGCAGGTAGCTATTGCTACGAGGATAGTTGAATAGTAGCTAGACGGAGAGCTAGCAATATTAAAAAATAAAACTAGAGGGACTGCTATAATTAGTACTAAGCTAAATAAAATATGTTAGTAGGAAACGTGGTTTATCGGCATAGTTAGCAGGAAGGATAAAACCCAAATCGTGGACCTTATATAACTATTAGCAATAAGATATAAGCTATCCCTATATAGCATATAACACGCCTAAGCATCTAATCCTACGTCTAATAATAGCATTACCTAATATAAAGTTGATAAACGGCAACAGGCCACGCGCTATAATAAGGTATCCCTGCATATGAATTGTTTGGTGTATTTCGATATTATTCAAATTATTATATGAACTAAAAACTAATATAGGCTAATAATAATAAACGCAATATAAAAAAATAGCATACTATTAATAAAGCAGAGTTATATATAGCAAGTACTTCTATTCTCCCTTGGCGATAGGTAATCTAACTACTATAGAGCACCCTCACCCGCTGCTTATAATTATCTCGCTATATCTCGCACTAAGGCCTTTAGGGCCTTAGCCTTATCCCTTATTCAACCGATTTTCAGCCTCAATCCCGTAGGGGATATATGCTACTACTCCTAGCGCGCTACTATAGCTACTTATTACCTATTTGAGATTTATAAAACCCAAGGCGCATAGACTACTAGCTCGTTTATATATAGACTAAGGAATCGTAGATGGATTTAACGCAAGCTATAGAATATGAAATAAAATAATCTATATACTATCTATTATAACCCTATTGAATCGCATATGCTTTTATAAAACCTCATATAATCCCTACCCTCCCGCTAGTATTTATAAAACCTTATTAATAACCCTAGTAAGTTAGCTCCTTTTATAAATCTCAAATACCCTTTCTCTATACCTATTCACGCTTTTATAAATCTCAAATACCCTAAGTTTCTTAATACTAACTATATATAAAGTTGAGTATAACCTAATAAAGATACTAATAGAAACCTGCAACAGATAGCTAAACCCTAAGCTAAATAAGGGCAAGCGAAAGCGAGCTACTACTAATAATACTATAGGTAAGAAGAAAGCGAAGCATATAATCCCGAGAGATAATAAGGATGCTGAGAGCCTTAATAGCTACTTCGAGGATAGAGATATATTAGTAGCTGAGGATAAGGCTTCTAATACTATTAAGCACCCTATTAGTCCCGATATAGCTCCTGATAGTGCTAACGAGGCTAGGCCCGATTATCTAGATATCAAGGCTAGTACTATCCCCGAGTAGAGTTGCCTATTATCCCCTTAGTCTTTTGCAAACTTACCCCCTAATAAATCGAAATAGATAGAGACTTATATAAGGGAAGCACTTAATACTACTAATTAGACTAAGCAATAGTAGTACTTAGGATTCCCTCCTAGTATAGCTACCTATAGAAAGGACTTTATTACTAAAGGTAGATATATTAAGCGCTAGTAGCTACCCCGTAGTATATTAAGTAAGAAGCGAAATAATCTTATTAGCCTCTACCGCAAGGCAGGCATAGACTTAAAGAAGAGGCTGTTTAAGTATATGCTCCCGGGATTAATAGTGCTAATAGAGAAGGATATATTTATAAAGGCCTGTTCGAACTTTATTCTACTATACCTTAGCCTCGGTAAACCTTATGAATTAATAGAGCTCTTAGATATAAGCAGTATATTATCCCTAGCCTATTTAAGATTTATAAAATATACCTAGCCTAGTTTTATAAATCTCAAATAGGCTGCTATTATCCCCTTAAAGACCCTTTTACTAATAGGAATAGTCGCCCGAATTGCATAGAATTTCCTCTACCTATTAACCGTGCTAGCTATAGAAAGCCCTTCTAAGGAGAAGGCCTACTATAAGAATAGCTGCCTAGATATTCCTGCTATGCTAAGGGCGAAGGTAGTATTTAATTATATAAAGAGGCTAGTAACTTCGACAAATAGCGCTCTCAAGAAAGCCTTCTTATCCTCTAAGACTTATCTATTAGTGATTATCTTAATATACCCTAAGAATACTATAGTTCTGCTCTCGGATTAGCAGACCCTTAACTATAATAACGTTAACTAGGATATAATATTTATTATATATATATAGTTAATAATAATCTACTACCCTAATATCTTCATGGAATAGAAGGGTAATTAAAACGCGCTAAGGCTACCTAAGGATATTAGCTACTTTATCTAGGACTACTCGCATAAGGACTAGACGAGGGCATACTTTATACTTTTATTATTTATCTACTACTACTATAACTACGAAGTCTCTACCTAGGAGAAGAAGATAATATCAGGCTTGGATTTAGTAAGTTAGGCTAGATATTTCAATCTAATTATATCCTCTGAGGAGGGAGAAGAGGAGATATCTAAAGATTAATACTTTACCTTGCTATTAGCTTAGATAGAGTAGATAATAGGAGGAGAGGAAGATAGAGAGGGTAAGCCTAGTAATAAAGAGGAAGTATATAAGAGGTTCTAGAAGGACCTCATAGCATTCTAAAGTACTGAGATTCTTTATTAGTATAACGAAGTATACTTAACTTTACTCTTAGTATCTAAGATTAAGACTCTCTATTAAAGCATCTAAGTAGATAAGCAGCATAAAATCTTCTCCCTATTCTAGCTTAATAAGAAGATTAAGTTAAACTTAGAGGAGAAGGGTCTAGCTGCGAAGGCAACTTCCCTTATAACTACTAAAGAGGATATCCTGCTCGGATATGCTAATACCTTCTCGAACGCCTAGAAGGTCTAAGGTTTTTAGCCCATATTATTAAATACTAGTGCAAAAGACCCCCTGCTCCTAGCTATTATAGCTAGAGAGGGTAGAGAGATAATTCGCTATGCGCTCGATAAGCAGGCTAAGGATATAAATAACGGGTATAATACTAGTGATAGTATTAACTAGGAGGCTGATATAGCCTAGCTAGCAGAGTCCTATAAGCTAATAGGAGGTAACTTGCTAAAGAGAAACGATCTAGAAGCTATTATTAAGGAGTTTAAGATTGCCCTACTTAGTGCTACCTAGGATAAGCTTCCTATCTCGTTAGTAAACCTAGACTTCTGCCTAAAGCCTCACTAAATAGTTAGTATATCTATATATATAGGCCTATTTGAGATTTATAAAGCCTACCTAGCTTGCTTTTATAAATCTTAAATAGGCTAGCTTTCCTAGCTTCGATTTAGTTTTATAAATCTCAAATCGCTAATATATATTTATAGATACTAATTAGCTGATAGAACAGGCTGTGCACCCTATCCGGGCTGGTATTATCGCGAGCGACTGCGGTATTAGTAAGATACTGATATCCCTATACGGGCTCGCTGAGATAGTGAGAAGGTTCAAGGTAGCTAATAATAGTATCGCTAGTATGAAGTACTACCTATCTGCTATTATTATACTAGCGTTAGTGCTCGATTAGATATTTAAGGTTATAAACGATCTCTTTTCTAAATACTTCAAAATCCACGTGTTTTACTAGATAACTATAACTATACTAAAGCATTAGTCCAAAGAGACTATTAATAACACTACCGAGCTATCTTACTTAATAGAAAAGTTAGAAGAAAGGAGTAATAACCCGAAGTTAATAGAATACTTAATCCTAATATCTTACTCTACTAATAACTATTAGCTAAGGATAGATATCGCGCAACCTACTTAGGAAAACGAGGATGATGTTAACTCTAATAAAGAGCAGGTGGAGAATCGGGCAAATTTCAACCTGCTATATAACCTTATGTTTTTTAGTCTTATCGTTAACGAGGGCTATACGATTAAGAACCTATAGTTATTAGTATATATTATTACCGAAAAGATAGTCAGGCGGTTCCTTTAGATTATAATAGCAACGCTAATAATCAGCAGCATCTAGGATCTCAGGGGCTATCTTAGCGCAATATAGGATTCTGCCTTTGGATATAAGACGGCTGAAGCAGTAGATACCGAGCTGTTAGATATTATCTATAGCGATAACTATATCGCAGCCTTTTATGCCTATAATAAGATAACTATAGCATAGTTAGGTATGCCCTTTAAGGGCCTGATAGGCTTATTAGAGGTAGTAGAAGCCTAGGCGCAGGCAGCTAAGATAGTAGCACCCGAGCTTACTACTATGCAGCAAGCTAGACGCTAGGAATATTATATTATAATAAAAAGCAGCATCCCTTTATACTTACTTAACCCTAAGAACTTCTAGGCGTATAGCATTAAGTATAACTAGGATATAGAGTTTACCTCAATAGCTATAAAGAATGCCCTGCTCTTGATCCAGATTTAGCAGAGTATGCTTATACTTATAGTCTTATTTGATAATTCTATTACCTGCCCTAGCTAGTCTATGCCTTCTTATAATATCGAGATAGTAGAACTAGCGCACGTCTCTTTAGTAGATATCTATACCCTCGAGGCTCTAATTAATAGGTATAGCAACGATATTTAGCTTCGAGCTGAGCAAAACGTTAAGCTAATAGTTAGGGGTTCTAGCGATATTAATAAGTATAATAAGCTAAAGGTTAACCTAGTAGCGATGCGTAACGCATCCCTAGTTAGCACTAACCTACGTTTCGCATTACTAGTGAACCCTATGCGCTAACTAGCCTATGCTATGATAGATACTGCTAGGGCCTCGAAGCTCTAGTCCCTAGGTAGCACTAGCCTGGGCATTCAGGCTTGCAAGATAAAGGAGAACGAATAGGTATAATTAGATAAGCTTATAGCAGTATAGAGCAGCTCTAGCTAAGAACTTATAAGCGATATAGATAATAATAAGCTAAAAACGTTATCCTAGAAGCAATATAAGTAGCGAGCTAAGTCCAAGCTAAAGGCATAGCCTACTAGTAGAGTTAAGGAGGTGAATAATATTATTTCTAAGGATGTTATAAATAGGCTCTAGTACTACTACTTCGCAACCCGGATAGACCCCATAATCGGGTGCCCAGCAGACCCTATAATGCTCGCGCGATATATTATCTCTAAGTCGCTAAAGTTAGCCTAGTGCTTATAATACGTACTTAGACTCGCGAAGAAGGGCAAGCGATACCTCCTTTATACTATTAACCCCTTAACTACTATATAAGTTTTCCCTTACTAATTAGGCCTATTTAAGATTTATAAAACCGGTTTTATAAATCTCAAATAGGCCTGATTCTCAACTGCCGTTTAATAGAGATCTAATAGTATAACTATAAGGTCCTAAGTGCTCTCCTAGAGTTATATAGCATAAAGATACTCTCGGTTCGATCTAGTTATAACTAGATAGAGCGGGATAAAATAATTAATAACTTTAATAATCCTAACTCCGATATGAAGGTAATAGTAACGTCGTCCCTATTAGCAGCGTTTAGTATAAACTATTATAACGCGTGCTATCACAGCGTTATCCTCGAGAACTATCCAAACTTCGGCCTCTAGTGCTAGGTTATTAGACGTTTATAACGCCTTAGGCAGAAGGAAAAAGTCTACTAGAAAATCCTATAGACCTAGGGTACCTATAACCCCTAGGTTGAGACTAGGAACCTGTAGGTATATATAGGTACTATAGAGGCGGAGGCGGCTCTAGACCCCTGTATCAAGGGGACTATAAGAACTGTATATATATTCGAAATCCTTTGCATATATATTAGTATAGGCTATAATTACTACCCTCGCACCTGGCGTCCGTGGAACTACTTTACTAGGGAGGAGGTATATAAGGAAGGCTACTTATTCTTAGCTATTGTGCAGTAGCTTATAAAGCATCCGGAAGACGCTGAGGATATAGATATTATAAGTAGTATTACAATTCGCTAGAATATAAGAATCCTGATAATATGGGAGATTATTATAGGCGAGGCTGATCCCCTCCTAGCGGAGGAGTCCACCCCCTTCGACTACTTTATAGCTATCGACCCGCACCTCTCAGATCCTAGTGAGCAAGAGGAGCTCTTTAGGGTTATAAGTATTAAGGAGATAGTTACCCCAAAGAAGAATAGCAAGGTTAATATATCAAACCCATTCGACTAGAGAACCTTATTAGCTACTAAGGGCTATAATAAGATGCAGCTCGAGAGCTGGATTCGATAGATAGGCATTTAGCGGACGTAGATATTAGCATAGTATATAATAGATATAGCTAAGAAGATTTTAGCAGGTATAGATATTAGCATAGTATATGGTGGATATAACTAAGGAGACTTTTCGTTCTTATAGGATAATTTTAGGCTTAGTCCTTTAATAATTAGCTCTTTGAACTTTAGTCCCTTTGAGTAATATGCTTATTTAAGGTTTATAATAGCGCATTGCCCTTTATAAATCTCAAATAGCGCCTCTAGGGCTATCTAATAGGTTAGTTTTATAGCTTAGATCTAAACTAAGGGGTAATAGCGGATCAATAAGGGCCTTTAGAGGTTATATAACTAAGAATTATTTAGCAATAGACCGAGGGCGATTAGGCAGCTGAGGCTATGTAGCTGCTAAAGGATAACCTATGCGAAGCGTTGCTATATTCGTGGAGAACTAGTATTGTTTGAAAGTACGCCCCTTGTTGTGAATAGGTAATATCGTGGTATACTAGTTGGTTATAGATAGGTTATAGGTAAATATTATCTAGGCTATATTCTTAGAAATCCCTAGTTATCTTTAGCTATAAACGGATAATTTATGCGAATTGCTGCCTTTATAATTAAGGTTAAATATTAATACCTACCTGCTCTATTGCTAACTATAGGCGGATTGAAGCTAAGCGCTAATAAGCTAGGGAGAATATAATATATTACAGGCAAATAGGCTATTTAGCATACTTCTAGTGGTGAGTTTAATAGATATAACGGCGTCGCTGACTAGCAAGGAAACTAAGCACCTACTTATTCTATGGGGTTAAATAGTGAGGCCTGGCTATCTAGGGGATTGGGATATTAGTTAGAATAAAACATCTAATTATTAACCTTTATATCTTTATCGATAATATATCCTCTAAAGTAACTATATCTACCTCCGAGAACACCAAGAGAATCCTATTTAACCTATAGGATGCCCTTAATATTACTATTAGTAATACGAAGAGCCTCACCCCCTAGGTAGTCTATTGATACGCCTGATGCGCTATGCTTTACTATCACCCTGACTAATGGGAAATATATTATATTAACGTATTTCTATTATTAGTATAGGTCTAGGAAGCCTGTAACTTCCTTCTTAATAAGGAGAACATAGCTTAGTTATTCAAGGTATAATATCCGCATCAGACCTTTCTATTCTATCCCGAGCTAGAACGTAGTAATCCTAAGGTATTTGACTTAGCTATATACCCTAATGCTAGGAGGGCGACTAAACGAGGCGATACTACCCCGATAAGTATCGCTATTAGCTGCGAGCTCAACCCGGATAACTAGTACCTCCCCTCTAGGTCGTTCCAGAACCTAGTGGATATCGACCTCTACTAGCAACCCGGCGGATCTTCTCGGAATCCTATTGAGATTTAGGATAATATAATAGATATTATTAATAACCCTGAGGCTGTTATTATAATTGATAATAATAATGAATTAGCAGATCGAGTTATAAACGCCCTAAGTAATGCCAAGGCCTTTATTAGGTAGCCTATATACCTCTCGCATATCCCCGAGTTAGAGAGGCCCATCGTTTTCAGGAGCTTTACTCAAGCGGGATACTTTATTAAGAAGGTGAAGAATATTTTAAGCGATAATCGAGGTATGCTTTTATAGCACTACTAGTCCAAGGTGAATATTAAATTTGATAAGATTAAACTAAATAAGAAGTTTGCTTATTATAGAAGTAATAATAACCTGCGTTATGAGATCTTACGACTTATTAGCCTTAGAGATAATAATTTAGAGCCTATTAGTTAGGTTTAGGATTGAGGCCCTTTTTTATAGAGGTAATGATAAACTAAGTAGTGAGGTCTGGAAAAAATACGAGATATGCCTGGTTATAGTTATTCCTATTAATCGTTATCTATTGAATTATCTTTATATGGAGATAGAATTATATCCGTTATATTGCCCTATCTATAAGTAGCTATAAACTAAGGTTGAGGCATAGCGCTAATGCTATCGTATAGCTAATAGCAATTAGCACTAATCTTAAAAGGAGCGATTAAGCATAGCTAGCCCCTGATATAGCTACGATAGCAGGGGTAGCACAGGCTAAGCCATAGATAGAGGGGGTGGCGCATAGGGGTCCACTACTTCTAATAGCTCGACCAATAGAATAGCTAGGAGTAGTAACCCTAACTCTATTTTAATGCTCTCTACTAGCATGCCTTAGATAGGATATTAACGATTCGTTAAATTAAGTCTATCCCTATATCCCTAAACGCCTAACTAGTAGTCTATTCCTATATGCTGCTTACTACCTCCTATAACTAGGCTATGCCCCTAAAGTATAGGCCCCTAAGGGTGCTAGGTTATTAGCTAACCGGGATATATATTAACCGTTCTGAACCTAGAGCATACCTATATTGATAAAATGGGCATTTGGAACTACATCCTCGGGCTGAATAACGATGGATATAATATTAGGAATAATTTGGTTATCCCTAGTGAGACTAACCACTCGCATTGTGAGTTTGCCATATAGCGAGAAGTAGCCAAGGATAATAGGGATGTTATCCTTATTCATCGGGGTACTATTATAATAGTTCTTAGGCTACCTAATAAAGATGCTTATTAGCTTAGGTAGCTCGGCGATATCCACTAGGTTAGCTGCGGATAGGAAAGTCTAGGTGCCAGCTATGGACTTCGCCTTAGTACTAGTAGTATTAGCCTTCTTAGTTCTAGTATTGCTAGCTAAGGCTCTGCTAGTCTTGGTTCGATCTGGGTATAGGGCTGGGCGTAGTCCGTGGGAATAGTCGGCTCCCCTTCTACCCTTAGCAGCAAAAGGCGAACCTTTATTATAAGAGTCGTTAGAGCTGCTATTGCTCTAAGCTCTATTATCCTTATAGTTTATATCTATATCAGACTTAGTATAGGCTTTATAGAAGTTAGTACTAAACTTCTATAAGCGCGACTTAGAAGAAGGAGTAAACTCCTCTTAACTGATTTCCTCTAAGTTGCTATCCTCTTTATTAATAATAGTAAAGATACCCTTATTACTAATAGGAAGGGTAGGGTTAAATAGCTTAGTTGCTTTTATAGTAAACTTACGAATAGCAATATGATAAGCGAGCTTATTAATTCTATTGCTATCCTTAAGTAAGAAGTCCCTCGCTAGGTTAAGCTAGGTTATAGATAGGAAGGCGTTCTAGGTGCCTAGGTAACATCGGTAGATTTTATCCTCGTAGTAATATAAGCTTACTACCTGCTAGGCCTTTTAGATCTGATTAGTAGTGAAGTTAATACTCTTAGACGAGGCAGCGGGTAGCATAAGCCTAAGTATATGCTAGATATTAAAATCCGGAGGGCTATTATGCTTAGCTATCTCAGGGTATTATCCTTTAAGTACCTATTAGTAAAAGCCGACTACCTAATAAATAGAATTCCTCTATAACTTTATTACAGTCAGCTATCCGATAGTAGGGTCTGCTAATAGAAGTTGGAGATTGATATGTAATAATAATATATTAGGTCGCAGTCGTGGTTATAGGTCGTAGGCTAATAGTAGATCAGGTCTTTAGAGATTAAGGTGATCAGTCTTAGACTTAATAAGTAATTCGTAGTAAAGGTAAGCTGAGAGTATCTATGAGGATATTTATAAGTTAATTGCTGAAGAGCTATGGAAGTCTGGCTATGAGCTAGGCTCAGGTTATACTATATATAAGTCTAATTCTGAACATATACCTTTATACCTTGGGTCGATCTGGATCATTTTGATCCAGAATGATCGTTTAGCCCCTAAGTTATACTGGATTATTTTGATCTAAAATGATCCTTATCTTATCATTACGTAACCTATACTATAGTTCTTCTATTCCTAAGTGACTCCCTATTATTCCCGTGATCCTATAGTATAAATATCTTGTCCTAGTCGTCCGATGCCTAAGTAGGTCGTTCGGCTATTATCCTTGCTTTTGTAATATCAGGTCCCCTCTCTAAAGGTCTTATCCTTAAGACCTAATATAAGTAGGTCGTTAGTCCTAGGTTAGGGATCTATTAATCGTGCTTCCTGATTTTTTATAATACTAATATTATATTAGATCGTATTGAAAAATCTGATTCGCATAGAGCTCGTCGCGCCTAAGTTCGTTGCAATCGTCAGGTCCTTAGTGATCTTATTGGATATCGTAGTTACGACGCTATACTATGTTCTCCCTGTTTTTAGCATAACTGAGTATATAAGATAGACCTTACTAACTCGAAGCGTTATAGTGAGTATATTAAGCGTGGTTTTTCGAACTATAATAGTGGTAACGTGGCGAATGCCTATGAGTAGTTAATATACGTTCTTTAGCAGCAGCTAATTTTATTATAGTAAATCGTTGCTTTAAAGAGCGGAAGAAGGTAGAGTGAGAAGAAGAAGAGGCTAAGGAGGCATTAGAAACTTTATAGACTTAACTAGCTATAGCTTTAAGTTATTTATCCCGCATTTATAGGTAAAAAAGGTTCCTAAAGGAGCGTAGTTCGGATTTAATCCGTTATAGAATGCAGTCTATTAATAAGTAGGAGGCGGAGGAGCGTGCTCTTAAAGTATAGGAGTCCCGGGTAGT
>JAOQIF010001386.1:0-18908 GCA_026260285.1 Colletotrichum sansevieriae
ACTCGTTTCTATTAGAACTAGGTTAAGTATTATATCTATATAATTACTACTAGCTAGTATTAGTAGCGCGAGATCTTCTATATCTTTATAGCTATAGAGTAAGGGTAGGAGCTTCTCTAACACCTCTACGACTAGTTAGTAAACCCTACTAGTCTTAAGCCTAGTTCTAAGAACTATAAGAACTAACTCCTTGCTATAAGTATTAAGGAGAGTGCAGCTTTATATACCTAGGCATATCTATAGGTTTTACTTAAGGTAGGTTTTACCTTATAGTTAGTCTTACCCTTTTATTAAGCTAATATATATTTATAAGCAGCTTGCTAGGCTAAGGATAAGGTTTTAGTTAAGGAAATTATAATATAGCTTAATAATACTCTCCCTACTTACTTATATAATAAGATATATATCTTTACATAAGCTACCTTCTTTAATAAGCTTACTAATATCCTAATAACGCAGCTTTTAAAGAGCGATACCTATATATCTACGCTTCCTTTATAAGAGCCTTCGAAGGTCTAAGGTTCCTATATACTTTGCAATACTTATAACTAAGCTCCTATTACTATCTTCGAGGTTATTAGTAGTAGTCCCGCGCCTTAATCTAATTCTTATAAGAAGGTTAGTAACGCTTTAGTAATAGCTTAGTAGTACTAGGTTTATAATAGCGAGGAGGATAAGTCCTTAGCTGCAGAGGATAGCAACTCTAATAATACTATAGAGAGCGATAGTTAGGGTAGTAATAGTAATACTACTAGCAATAGCTCTAAGGAGGAGAGCGAGGATAATAATAATAATAATAAGGGTGATAATAACGATAATAAGTAGTAGTGCTAGCGGAACTTTAGCGAAGGTATAGTGGACTTCTATAATAATATAAGGTTAAATCCCTATAGGGTTTATATTGCTTTTATAGGGGAGGGGGTCCTCTCTTAGTATTTCAGCCGTCTTATAGTTAATTAACTTTTCTTATTAATCTATACTACTCGTTATCCTACTTATAATATAACTTATACTACTATTTTTTAAATCTAGCGAGGATTTATAAAGTATTTGCTAAGTATTCTTCAGGCTCCTAGGTATTATACTCTACTAGCTAGCCTTTCTACTTAACTAAATATAGGGGGCCTATTAGCGCTTCCCTCTATAATATAATATCCTTAACTTCCTATTCCTTAGGGTCTTCTTCAAGATCTAGGAGCTGCCCCTTAGCGAGCTTTTAGCTATACTATAGCTTAAGTAGAGCAATAGAGAAGATATTATACGCTCTACTATACTTCTCTAGGAGTTATACTCTATAGGTATTAGAGCTTATAACTTCTATAACTAGCATAGGAATAAATCTTAGGGTAAGCTTTTACTAACTCTTTATAAAACGGAAGTTCTTTATTAAGAGTCTTATAATATCTCTAATGTTATATAAGTATGCTTTTCTTCTAGTATTCGCATTCTTAGCTTATACCTTAGTTATATATTGCTAGGTCTTAGCTATTCTTTAGCAAACCTCTATTAGCTTCTTAAGCCTTTTATTAACCCCTTAGGTCCTGATCTTTATATTTAGTAAGTAGTAGTTAACTATTCGAGGGTAGTATCCTATAAGGGCTTTAAATAGGGATATGCTAATAGTAGCATATTTGCTATTATTATATAAAAATTCAGCTTTAACTAATTATATTGCCTATTAGTCGCATAAGCTTTCGCTAAACTTTATAAGATATATAGTTAAGGTTTAGTATATTCTTTTAGTCTAGCTATCTATTTATAGATACTATGCAGTAGAGATATACCCTTCTATATCTCAGGCCTTAGTCTAGTCTCACTAGAACTAGCTAGTAATTAGTTTATCTTAGTTACTAATAATAACCTCTAGCGTGCTATATTACTACTCGATTTCTTAATATAAGATCCTCGCTAAACCTGTAGTATCTAGTTGCTTAGTTATCGCTAAGAACTATATTACTTTAGTTATCTAATATATAATTACTAGGATCGTATTATAAGTAACTCCGTTATCTTAATAACTTTCTAGTAAGCTAGTTAAGAAGTCTAAAGAAATCTATTAGAATAGGTATACTAGTAGTTCTAGTATTTATAGTAGCCTATATAGCTTATGCTATAGTATGCATACCCCTTAGTAGCATGGGTACTTAGCGATATATCGCTATATATCCTCTATTAAATATAGCTAATAAAACTTTCGTAAGATTAGCTTAGCTATCTTATTTGCTCCTATATTCCCTAATCTAGGCATATTATAGTAGTTCTTTAGGATTTCATAGCAGAGGGATCCCTCTTCTAGGATAACTAGCCTTCTTTTAAACTAAAGGATATTATTCTTATTAACTTAGTATCCTTAATATTCCCTAGTATCCTAGCGAACTTTAGCTATAATATCTCTATAGAAGGGGTCTTTAGCTTATAGTCCTTTAACTATCTATTCGAGATCTACGCCTAGTTATAGTATATAAGCTGTTTTATGCTAAATAAGCTCCCTTATTATAGCATATAGGATATACTATTCCGGTATAGCAACCCTAGCTCCCCCTGAATCCTCTAGCCTATTGCTATTCTCTCGTAGAGCAGTTAGCATAGCACCTATATATGCTTTTATGCAGGTAATAGCGCTAATATGCATACTCGTATATAATAGCTTATTAGTACCTATCGTAAGGTAGTACTAACTTGAGGGTAAGGATCCCTTAACCTTAGAGCTAGCCCTCTAGTAAGGTTCTTATATGCTTCGCTAGATAGCTTAGGTATAAGTTCTTATAATAGCTATAGTTCCTTTAAGCTTAGTAATATGCTAGCGAATATTTACTAAAAGCTAGCTAATAAGCCTAAGTTTCTTTCTAAAGGTAGGAAGTATATTATCTACCTTAGCATCTTCTACTATATAATCAGGGCATTATAATAGTCTATCTACCGGATTAATAACCCCTAACTTATACTAGATTTCAAAGTTAAATGCTAATAGGTAGTAAACCTATTACGCGAGTCTTCTATAAATATCCTATATAAGCATAGTAAGCACTCCTTTTAGCGCTACGTAGTCTATAAGTACTATGAATTTCTTAGGGAGTCCTTATAAGTACTACGCCTAGTAATCTAAACTTTCTATAATAGCAAGGAGTTCCTATTGCTCTATAGCCTAGCGCCTCTCTATATCTAAGAGCTTCCTTAACTAGAAGGCTACTAGGTACTAAATTATACTATGCTTCTGCGAGAGTATACTAGATATTGCTTAAGTAGATATATTAGTCTTAACCCTAGTTTCTAATACTAGGCTATAATATCTTAGTATTAGAGCTTTAGCGAATACTCTCCGAAGTATCTTGAATATAGTTTATATCTCCCCTATCTAGGCGAAGGCTCCTAACTTTATGCTATTCTAGCTTCCCTTAAGCGTGCTATTTATAGGGGCTATAATATGAGAATATCTTATAATAAACTTATAATAAAAGTTATAAAACCTAAGGAATACTTAGATATCTCTAAAAGATTCTAGTATTAGCTATTTAGTAACTACTCGGACTCTATCTAGGTCTATCCCGATATTATCTTAAGTAATATAGAAACCTAGAAAATCTACTTCTATCTAGTAGAAGTTATACTTCTTTAGTTTTATAAATAGCTTAGTAGCCCTTAGGTAGTATAGAATAGTATAGAGGTCCTTAGTATGCTATTCCCTTATATTTAAGTAGATTAGAATATTATCTAGGTATATAATAGCAGGTATCTAAAAGGTCGGCAAGTATTT
This sequence comes from Colletotrichum sansevieriae, assembly GCA_026260285.1. NCBI lineage: Eukaryota > Fungi > Ascomycota > Sordariomycetes > Glomerellales > Glomerellaceae > Colletotrichum > Colletotrichum sansevieriae. The sequence goes on from JAOQIF010001386.1 coordinate 3,755, forward strand.
AGTAAATATACGCCTAAAAAGTTACTAGGGTATTCGTAAGCCTAAATAGTATTATAGTATACTTAAAGTACCTATATCGCGTTTAAAATACTATTTTCTACCTATCTGCTTTATTAATTATAATTTAGTAGTATACCTCGCTTAAGTTAATCTTAGAAATAAAATTTGCTCTAGTAAGTCTATCTAGAAGCTTGCTAATTAGTAGCAGAAGATAATAGTTCTTTACTATGATTTTATTTAATCCCTTATAGTCTATATATAGTTATAGGCTTCTATCCTTCTTAGGTATAAATAATACTAGTGCTCCTATAGAGCTAGTTAAGTAGTATATATAGCCTGCTACTTCTATATCCTAGATATACTTAGCGAGCGTTTATAACTACTCTATTAATATAAGGTATATAGGTCTATATAGGGGTTCCTTGCTAGGTTTTAGTTCGATATAGTGCACTACTCCCTTTAGCCTCGGAACTTTCTTTATATTCTCCTTATTGAAAATATTAATAAAGTCTTAAAGTTCCCTAGGAATCTTCTTCTCCTGCTTATTATCTAGCGAGTCTTCGCCTAAGGACTCTATATCCTTCTTATTAGGGCTTATAGCACTTATTAGATATATAATATAAGCCTATTAGCTATTCTCTATAATCTCTTAGGCAATTACCTCTAGCTTAGCGAGCAAGAGGGGTTTATATAACTAGGTATATATATAGGTACTAATATAGATACCTTCCTATCCTATTAAGTTATTAGATAGAAGGATATCTCCTGCTCTTTTAAAGCGAGGGCTTATAATAAAAGCCTAGCAAATCTTCTATAAGTAACCCTAACTATCTATAAGGAAGAATATAAGCTAGTAGACCTTACCTATAGGCATAAGCCTTCCCTAGAAATCTACTAATTTAGGGGCTATAATACTAGTAGCCTCCTTTAGTTAGAGCCTCTTAATAAGATCTTCTTATATAATATCTATTACTATATAGATATCTATATTAACCTCTAGTTTAACTTCGCTAGATACTTAGAGTGCTAACGCCTATCCCTTAATAATCTATCCTACTAGAACTAAGGTGATTTCTAGTATAGTACTCCTCGGGGTTATATCTATGCCTACTCGTTTCCTAAGTCTTTAGTATTAGTTATGCTAGGTATTATAATTACGCTTATCCCGCCTTATCTTAGGTTTAGGTTCTAATTACTACCTATTAGCTACGCATAGGTTTTAGTATAATTAGGGGAGATATAGCTATACTTCTTATAATTATAGCATTAGGATCCCTAGGAGTTAGTAGATGTATTACTAGCACCAGGCGTTATACAAGCATCTGCTAAGTAGTTATTCTAGGACGGGGTCTCTAGGTAGCAATCCCTTAAGTTTATTAACCTAGGGGGTTATAAGCTGCTCTTATAAGGGCAGTCTAGAGAGCCCGAGTATAGTTGCTTATATAACTTAGAATAGCTAGCAGACGTTCTCCTATATCTCCCTTCCGTGATCTCGTATAATCTCTATATATATAGGGTAATAGTATATATATTAGTATAGTTAATATCCTACTTAAAGAGTTTATCCTTCAGGGTCCTAATAAGGCCCTAAAAGAAGGCGTGCGCTTTTATATTACTTATACTCAGCTTATTAAGTGCTTAGTTAATAGACTCTCATTAAGCCTAATATATAATTAGTTTCTTATTATCCTTCTAATAGTACTATCTTAAAGCATTATAATAGTTCTACTCTTAGAGCTCGGGTGCAATATACTACCCTCTTATGAAAATTCTGAAGTCTTCCTATTTAGGGTCTATCTAGTTCCCTAACTTATCTATAATTATTTGCTAATAATTCTGCTATTTTATTTATAGGGTATGCTCTATTGCACTTAAAGCTTACTAGATATACTAGCAATTAGCTCCTACTAGTTAGCTATTATAGTTAAAATCTATCGTATTAGTATTTAGCTAGTATCTTTATCTAGCCCTCTAGCTTAGGCTAGCCTATTAGCTATAGCTATAGATATCTAGCCTATTAGCCTATCTAGTTTATAAGAAGGGGTCTTATATTCCCTATTCTCCTATATATACTTATTATCTATATAGCGAGCATTTAGCATAGGTAGCCTATTCTCCTTAGGGCCCCTAGCCTCGCTTAAAGCATAGCTTCTTACCTCCCTTTATTAGCTCATATTATCTTCTAATCGCTCGCTAGGGTTAGCTTCCTTATATAGGTTTATATAAGCTATTTCGCTCTACTCTTAGCGAATATTAGGCATAGGTTCTTTAGCCTAATTAGTAGGCGTTGCTCGGGTATATAGTACTATTATTATTACTAACCTTCCTAAAGCAGGGTAGAAGCAAAAGAATTATAAAAGTATTAAGGGGTTAAGAGCTATAATTAGGTTAAACTAATAGTAAAAGCACCTAAAAGGTAGGATTAGTATTATTATACTACTTTTGCTTGCTTCTTCTAAGATCCTTTATTTCTAGCCTTTAGCGAGTATTCGCTAGGTCTTCGCTATAAGGGTTCTATACCCTAGACCTATAGGCCTCTCTATCCCTTCGGCTTATACTAGCTGAGGCGTCTCCGGCTTCTCCGGTCTGGGTATCTAGTCCCTTATAATTATAGCCTAGGTAATATATCTATTATTTTTAGTATAGACGCTAGGGAGCTTATAGTATAGTATCTACTTAATAATAAAGAATAAGGATATCGCGCTAAAGTCGGAGTTACTTATAATATACTTTATAATAAATAAGTTTAAGGCTCTAATATAAGCATAGGGGCTAAGGATAATAATACTATTCTAGATATGGGTATATAGGGTAAGACGCTTAGTATAACGGATAGTAATAAGCTTAGTAGTATTAAAGAAGTAAACGTATTAAAGGTAAATATTAATAGCCTCTTAAGCTATTAAAAACTTTATATATAAGCGCATAAGGTAGTAGAGACTAGAGGTATAGGTATGCGAGTACTAGTTAGTAAGTATAACTATTTTAACGCTAGTAATAGTATTAGGAGTTTGAATAGCGCTAAGTATATTAGAGGTATCTAAGGGGTTATAGTTATCTAAGCCTGCGACTAATATAGTATACTTATTAAGCGTTTTAGCTATAAGGTACTATTCAGGGTTAAGGAAGCCTAGGCTCTTATTAACTAGTCCCTTAGAGATAGTTACTATAATAACCTTATACTTATTAGTAATAGCTTTAATAAATCGACTAAGGTTAAGTATAATAGTATTTATATTATTGGTATAGCTCTTAGAGATTACTATAGATAGGGCGATATAAGTATCCTTATATCTATTTAATAGAGCTAAAATATATTAAACGTATTCGCTATAAATCTATATTCTATTAATAGCCTTAATAATATTAGCTATATTAAGTATACTAGTAGTAGCAACCTATTTGTATACAGTAGCTATCTTAATATTATTACCCTTATTCTATATAACGAGAGTAGATCTACTATTAGCTATATTATTACTAGTTAATAGCTAAGGCTTAATATACTTAATAACGTGAATAGCTTAGTTAAGATAAATAGAGTTAAGGGATTCTTTAGGCTAAGTAGCTTTAATAGGTTTATTAAGTTAAGCGCGCTTAGTATTTGTAGATTCTTCTTTATTATTAGACTCTTTACTTAAATTAATAGTAATTAGCTCCCCTTTAATCTTAGTATATTATTTATTAAGTATACAGGAGTTTCAAGTATCTAGATTAATAGATTTCTATTCCTAGTTTAAGATTATAAGAGGGAATTAGTATCTAAACTTATCATAGTTAGTAGGATCTAGTTATAAGATATAATAGGTATTAGTTCTAATATAGATAATAAATAGGGTTCTAGAGATATTTTGGTTAATTCCACGACGCTAGGTCTCTTAGTTAAGTATATATTTAAAAGTAGCTTAGTTATAAACCTAGTATCTTAGTTTATTAATAGGAGGGGATTTAATATATAATAAGTAGTAGTAGATATAATCTAGAGTAATATACTTAGTATCTTCTTATTTAGATTATTACTTGTTAGAACTAAAATAGTATTTAGGTATATAAAATATAAGTCGCTCTAGAAGCGCTAAGTATATATAATAATATTAAATATTAGTAAAGGTTCTTAATATCTAGAGGAGAATAATAATAAATAGGCAAGGAGTATTAATATAGTAATTAAAGGGTAAAGGAGATAAGGATATTAATACGCTTTAGTAAAAATATATATATAGCGAGAAGAGTCTACTTAATAATAAGCTAGTAAAGATAGTAGTAATAACTAATAGGGTTACTTAGTAGTATAAATTTATTATATATATATATATATATATATACTTAAGTACTAATATTTCTTATTAGTTAAATAAATATAGGAATTAACTTTTAAGCGAGGATTAGTTATATTTATAAAGGTTCTTAGGGCTCTCAGAGTAGAAAGTATTTAAGATGGAAGGTATATTAGATATAGCTATTATCTTTATTAAGCTAGATATAAATATTACTATTATTAGGATAAAGCCCTTAGATATACTAAGCATATTAAATATCTTTATTCTATAATAAGGCCTTAGTTACAATATTCTTCTTAGTCTAATTATCTATTTAAGGCGCTTTAAGTAGCGGGCTCCTTATTTATAATATATATCTTATTATTCTATTAGATTCTTTTAAGGCTTTCTGTTACGGTCAGCTATCCGACAGTAGGGTCTGCTAACAGAAGCTGGGGATTGACACTTAGTAATAGTATACTAGGTTGTGGTTATAGTTATAGGCTGATAGTAGATCGGGTCTTCAGAGGCTAAGGTAATTAGTCTTAGACTCCATAAGTAATTCGTAGTAAAGGTAAGCTAAGAGTATTCCTAAGGATAAATATAAAAGTTAACTGCTAAAGAGCTATAGAAGTCTAGGTTCAGGGTCGCACTATATATAAGTCCTAAATAGTTCCCTTTTTCCCTATTATTAATTCCTAACTAGGTATTAGTAAGCGCTTAGTAATTATAGGTAAGCGCTTAGTACTCCTTACTAAGCGCTTAGTGATCTATACTACCTGCTCAGTCTTATCTTATTATTACGTGACTTATATTATAGTTCTTCCGTTCCGAGTAAGTCCCTATTATTCCCGTGATCCTATAGTATAAATATCCTATCCCAGCTGCTTAACGCCTAGGTAGGTCGGTTGGTTATTATCTATATATAACGGGTTATAATATCAGGTCCCCTCTCTAAAGGTCTTATCCTCGAGACCTATTATAAGTAGGTCGTTAGTCCTAGGTTAGGGATCTATTAATCGTGCTTCCTGATTTACTTATAATACTAATACTATATTAGGTTGCGTTTCCGATAATCCTGCGATTTCTACGCTTCATTGTTACTACTATTCTCTTAATATCGCTAAAAACGGTTTCGAAATCATGCCTTATCGTTACTATCGTTCTAAGGGCTTATATTATAAGATGCTGCCCGACTTACTGGTTTATAGGGAGTATATCGCTATTAGTAGCACTCGTCGTTCTTATGACGCTTCTGATAATACGATCTATTAATATAGGTTAGACTTCTATATAGCTTTATTTATATCTTCTGCTGAGTTCTTATAGTAGAACGATTACTAGTAGAGTCTTATTATCTAGATAATAAAGAGGCGGAGACTAAGGAGCTATTTCAGAAGAGAATAGAGATATTATAAAAAGCGCAAGCTAAAGTGAATATAATGCTTATGAAGTTGGATCGTGTTCGTAAGGCAAAGCGTATAATTTTTTAAGAAGGGTCGTAAGGAGATATTAGTAGTAGCGGAGGATAATATATCGGGGAGTCCTATTGCTAAGTCTTCCTTAGTCTTAGAGGCATAATCTATAGGTAGTTTTAGTATAATAGATCTAGATACTATTCTAGGTAATTAGAATCTAGGTACTCCGAATTTTTTATTGGGGAAGTCCTAGTTTTCTATTAGTATTCCTAGCTGAATAAATAGTTTCCTTTGTCTTAGTTAGTCTGCTTCTATTAGTAGTCTGATATGTTTATGCGGGTATCTAACTTGCTAGTAACTAGTTATATTAGGAAGGGTAGCTAGTATGCTAGGTGTGAGTATTATTTCTCGCTCTTGATATTATTGCTAATAGATTGCGAGTTCTTCTATTGCATTAGTAATATTCCTAGCAGGTTCCTATATATTATCTTCGTATCTATATCCTTTCTACTTAATAAGATATTAGTATCGTTCTAGTTCTTTGAGGTAGTTAATAATCCATTCGACTTCGTACTCTAGTTCGTTACTTTCTATAATAATAAGGTTATTCGTTTATAATCCTCATAGGGCTAGTTCGAGTAATAAGATATAGAATACTAGGTAATACTTCATAGTTTCTAGAAGTTTGAGTTCGTAGTTAACTAGTAGAATTACTCATAAGATTTTAAAGGAGCTAAGTTTTTTATAGTTAAGTTTATCGCTTAGTCGTTTTATTTTAATATTTCGCTATATAAGATAGGCGCTATCTCCCTCTTTTAAGGTTAGTCCCTCAATCCTTTGTTAATTACTAAACTATATTATTTATTATTATATAAATTCGAGTTCTTTATATGCGTTTTCTTGGATATCCTTGACTTATTATACTGAGGCGATAGCTTTTACTATAGCTAGGCCTATTCGGGGTTCTCTATAGGTAGTTGGTTCGAATCCATAGTTGAGGTAGAAGGGGGATTCCTTAGTACTTTCTCCGATTGCGCTATTATATGCGAATTAGGCGACTAGGAGTAATATAACCTAATTATCTTAGTTATAGTTAATATAAGCGTAGAGGTAGGTTTTGAGGATTTAGTTAATCCGTTCTATTTATCCGTCGGTCTGTAGGTGAAATGTAGTAGATATTGCTTATTTGATACCGAGTTATATTATAATTAAGCTCTAAAACTTAGAGGTGAAGATCTTATCTCTATCTAATATAACTTCCTTAGGTATATTATAATTAGCTATAATATACTTAATGAAGGTATAGGCATATTCTTTAGCATTACTTGCTTCCTTATATAGGATAAAATAGGCGTACTTTATAAGTCGGTCTACGATAACGAGGACGTTATTAAAGTATACTCCTATAAGGGGTTCTCGAGACTTTAGTAGTTTAACGATGAAGTTGAGGGATATGGATTGCTAAGCTATTTATAGTATAGGCAAAGGTTATAGTATGCTATATAGCTAATATCGAGTAGGTTTACTTTTGAAGCAGACTTCATAGTCTCTTATTGCCTTTGCTATACGTTCTCTGCTGATCGTTTCTCTATATTATTATTATAGTCGTTTCTAGGTTTTTATGACTCCTTAGTAGCTATATATAGGATAAGTATGAAACTCTATAATTGCTTCGTTATCTAGTTTACTAGGTAGGCTAGTACTAGATCGTCCGGCTATTATTAAGAGTTTAGTTGCTAGCACTAGGTCTCTATTATTATTTCTTTTGAGGATTACCTAGGTTTCTTCTAGTACTAGGATATTATAGTCCGGTTATTAGCTAAGAGCGTTAGCTCTGCTATTATCTAATCTTTTATAGTAGATATTCTAAAAGTTGAATTCTAATAAGAATTCTAACTATCTAACTTATCGTTTATTCAATACTTTCGAGGTAGTGAAGTATAAAAGGTTCTTATAGTCCGAGTATATAAGTACTTCGTGAATAGTTCCTGAGAGTTTAGGTCTCTATTCCTTAAAGGCTTCGATAATTACTATGAGTTCCTTATTATAAATCTAGTAGTTGAGTTCAGGTCCGTGGAGTTTGCGTGAGAAGAAGGCGTATGGATGTAGTTATCCTTCTAAGTCTTATTAGGATAGTTATACTCTAATTATATAGTCGGATATATCTAGTTCTACTTCGAATTGCTTTATTAGATCTAGAATAATTAGGACGGGTTCGCTAGCGATAAGGTCCTTGATCTTCTGGAATGCTATTTATTATAGTTCTTCCTATATAAAGGGCGTATCTTTGCGACTAAGGCTAGTAAGAGTTATATTGATCTTGCTATAGTTTTTGATGAATTTTCGGTAAAAATTGATAAATCCTAGGAATCCTTAGACTTCCTTGAGGTTATTAGATACTAGCTATTCTTTAATAGCTTTAACTTTGTTTTCTAATATATAGACTTTTCCTAGGGTGATCGTGAATCCGAGGTATTCTACCTTCTAGGTGTAGAACTCGCTCTTTTCTAGTTTAACTAGGAGTTTAGCCTCCTAAAGAGCTTATAGGATATGATATATATCCTCCTTATATTTCTCGAGCGTTAGCAAGAAGATGAGAATATCATCGAGGTAAACTACTATATAGATATCGATATACTTGCGTAAGATATAGTTAATTATATTTTAGAAAGTTATAGGGGCGTTAGTAAGACCGAAGGTTATAATAAGGTACTCGAAATATCCTTTCTATATCCTGAAGGCGGTCTTCTATTCTTCTCCTTATTTCATTCTAATTAGGTTATAAGCTCCTTTAAGGTTAAGAGCTATAAACTAGTTAGCTCCGTAGAGGAGTCGTCTTATTTCATCGATTAGTAGTAATAGATAGCGATTTTTAATCGTTATTTCGTTAAGTATATAATAGTTAACGTATAGTTATAGTTTTCTATTCTTCTTTAGTATAAATAGGATTAGGCTTCCTACTAGTAATATCGAAGGTCTAATATAACCTTTCTTCAGGTTTTCTTCGAGGTATTAGTCTAGGGCTTCTATTTCTATTAGATTAAGTCTATAGATTTATTAAATCGTAGCTCTTTTCCTTCTTTAAGGGGGATTTCGTAATCGAAACTAGTATATTTAGGTAGTCCGGTCTCTAGCTTAGCTACGAAGAGTTTCTTATAAACTCTATATTCTTCTAGGATAGATAGAAATAGATCGTCCTTTTATTCGAGATCCGTTATTATTAATAGTTATAATATAGCTTCTTTTGCCTTGAGGTAGTAGATATATCGTTTTGCTGCTCCTTGTTATATCGATCTATTTGAGGCTTGTTTTTAATAGGGCTGCTTAGGGACTAAACCGTTATAGTCCTAATAGAGTTAGCCTTTGCTCTAATCTATCTATAGGTTATTTATTCGTAGCTAGGGTAGTCCTAGCACTATATTATATATTCCTATATTAGTAATATCAAATTGGATTCTTTCTTTCTGATCTAGGTAGCTTATCTTAAGGGGCGTAGTCTCGTTATAGATAGTACCTCCTTTATAATTAAATTCTTCTCCTTCTGCTATATATAGGTGGTATAGTTATTCTTTTCCTCCCTATTATACTCTTAGCCTATTAATAGCTCGGGGGGCGATATAGTTAGCTTTGGCTCTGCTATCGATTAGCGCGAGCGTTATTTGCTATTTAATAGTAACTTCGAGTTCGATATTATCCCTATATCCTTATAATACTTAGTAGATAGATCTTTTGCTTATTGCTTATTATAATCCTTCTTTAGTAGGCGAGTCTAGTTTTTTAACTACTTAGATAGTCCGGGGTAGGTAATCTATTTTCCTTCCTATTATACCTTCGTGAGGTTGTTTTCGCAGATCCTGACCTATAGGGGTCTAGGTCTGTTCTTTGCGATTCTCCAGGCGCGTGCTTTTTTCTAATAGTATACTTAGTACTTATCTTATTAGCATTTATCCTACTTTATTATATTATCGTATTAATATCTTATAGGAAATTGCAGGCTAGGTCGGAAGATTATAAGGTTATTTTCAAATAATACTATAGTCTATCTAACTATAACGGATATCGAGTAGACTTCCCGAATAGGTTTATTATTATGTCTTCTAGGGTAGAATTAGTAATTATGCTTTTTTCCTATGTGTTCTTTATACTTATTATAAAAGCATTAAGGCTAGAAGAGGGTTCGGTAGAGTTAGTAGTTGCTCCTTAGTACGAGGTAGTCTTCTATATATAGTTAGGGAACGTAGTCCCGTTCTTATTAGTTTGCTGAAGTACTATAGAAGTATTATTATTATTAGTCTCGAAATATATTTACTTCTTAGTACTTTAGAAGTTACCTAGTCTTATCTTCTTAGTTATTAAGTTCCTCTTTAGAGCTAGAGTTATCTATACTAGGGGTATACCTATAGGTAATCTCTGCCTAAGCACGTTATCAAGCAATATCACGAGGTTTATCTAAGTTATAAGGTGAACTTTCGCCTTCTCCGAAAGTCTTGTTGCTAGTTATACTAAGAAGTTATTATTCTATTAACGGGTTATGCTAATATTCCGGTTCTTTATTAGATTCTTCTTCGACTTATTTTTCGAGTTCTTAGTTAATTTATTCGATCTAAGCGGGGTTTCTATATATATACCTTCGTCGTTCTATATATATAAGTATAGCTTCTAGTTATCTTTCCTATATAGGGTTATATAGTTTATCTTAGATTTATTCTAGGTATGCGAGTTCGGCTAATTAGAGGCGTGCGAGTTTTTAGTTATTATTATCTTCTAGTTCCTAGTTATATATAGTAGGGGGTATGCTAACGGGTTCGAGTTATTAGATCTATAGCATCTCGTTAAGCTGTTCTCTAAGCTTTCTTACTATTTTGCTATTATTAATATATATTATTGCTAGAGTCCTAGGATAAGTATCCGAGGTAGTTATATTATATCCGGATTATCCGAAGTTATTATCCCTTAGGTAGTACCCTAATATCTCTTTATCTTTGAGATGAATTCGGTAGTTATTATTATAGCACCCGGTCTATGATAGCGACGCATAGGGGGCTTTTGAGATTATGTTGACTTATTGTGGTCTCTCTGCTATAGGCTTCTAAGGAAGCTTCTTAGGTTATTTATAGTCCTTAGCGATATAACCTTGCTTATTGCAATTATAGCATTTGGGGTTCTAGGGTTTCTTATCGTTAGGCTTAGTTATTATGCTAAGATCTATAGGTCTACTATGTTATCTATATGCAGTGCTTTATTAAGTGTTATTCTAGTTATTATAGTGCCTATTGTCGTTTTGTTAACTACTAAACTTATATTGAGGCTGCTACTAGTACTTGCATCCTGAATTAGGTCCTTGTTGCTTCTCGCCTTTTTCCTTATAGCGTTCGAATAATCGGTTATTAATCTTAATCGTGAGATCAGCATACTAGAGGAAGTTATTAGGGCGGTTAACTTTAATAATCTCGTCTTTAACTTCATCCTTAAGTCCTTAGTAGAACATAAAGATCTTAGTCTCCTTAGTAAGGTCGAGTTAGATGCTTAGTTATCTGAAGGTAGTAGCAAATTCCTTAGTAGATTTAGTTTATTGGAGTTATAATAGCTTACGCTCGGCTTATTACTTTTTATCAGGGTTCTAGAAGAGCAAGCGGAGAGCATCTTCGAATCCTTGGAAACTGCTATATATATCGCGAGTTTCTATAGAATACTTATCCAGGGTTTTATACTTAAGGAATTCCTCTTAGATAAGCTCGAACTACTTAAGGGCTCTTCCTCTAAGATAAGTAGCTATATAAACTACCTTCTCGGTTTAATTAGTAAAATCGCTATAGTAGAAATTCTAATAGTTTTTAACTTGAATTAGGAATCCTTTAAGATATCCGGGGGTGCTATTATATATTATTAGAGGGCTAAGCTTAAGCTTCTATTATCCTCCGGTAGGGGTTGTAATAATATTAGCAGCAGCGCGTAGGGTTCTAACTTCTTTCTGGAGTTCTTCGATATTAGTATTGCTATTTTATCCTCTTAGATAGATAACTTCGTTTTCTAGGTCTATAATATATTAAGGGCTATTTCCTAGTTGCTATATTATTCTTTTGAGGCTCTGGAGTTCTATAGCAGTTTCGTTATATATAGTCTAGATTTTAGCAACGTTATTATCCCCTTTCTTAACTCTAGTTCGGAGTTAGTTATAGGTATCTTTCTTTAGGGTCACCTTGTTATTAGAGTCTATAGCTATAGGGGCTCCTTTAAGTTCTTTAGCTAGGTTTCGGACTAGTTGTTATGAAGAAGAGGAGGTTCCCGGAGTAGGTGATTTAGCGGAGGCGCGGGAAGATATCTTATCTATACTATTTAGTAGGTATTAATAGTTAACTTACTAAATAGGAGCAATCAAAGTATTATAGTTAGCTATCCGATAGTAGGGTCTGCTAATAGAAGCTAGGGATTAATACTTAGTAATAGTATACTAGGTCGTAGTTATGGTCGTAGGCTAATAGTAGATCGGGTCTTTAGAAGCTAAGGTAATTAGTCTTAGACTCTATAAGTAATTCGTAATAAAGGTAAGCTAAGAGTATCCCTAAGGATAAATATAAAAGTTAACTACTAAAGAGCTATAGAAGTCTAACTATAAACTAGGTTTAGGGTTATACTATATATAAGTCCTGAATAGTTCCCTTTTTCCCTATTACTAATTCCTAACTAGGTATTAATAAGCGCTTAGTAATTATAGGTGAGCGCTTAGTACTCCTTACTAAGCGCTTAGTGATCTATACTACCTACTCAGTCTTATCTTATTATCACGTGACTTATACTATAGTTCTTCTGTTCTAAGTAAGTCCCTATTATTCCCGTGATCCTGTAGTATAAATGTCCTATCCTAGCTGCTTGACGCCTAGGTGGGTCGGTTGGTTGTTATCCATGCATGACGGGTCGTAACACTTTCCTCTTAAGCGCTTTAGTAGTCTTTTACTAGGTTCTAGTACTAGTTTTAATATCTTATTAGATAGATCTTTACGCTTAAGCTTATCTATAGAGCTATTCTATCTCTTATTCCTTAGTTTTAAATATAGTAATAAATTTATCTATATTTATAATATCTTTATCTATCTAAATAATATATATTAATAAGTAACCTTTCTATTTAACTAGGTATTATACCTTTTCTTATATGAGGGTTTACTTCTTAGGAATACTTTTAATCTTAAAGTATCTATATACTTTAAGCCAATAAATATTATTTTTTCCCCATATTAACTAGTTCTCTATAATTATTCTAATAATTAAATAGGTTACTACTAGGGGCTGGTACTAGTATAAGTTAGATGATAAATATAACTAGATAGATATTTATAATAAGTAGAATATTAAGGCGATAAGCTAGCTTATTAATATGTTTGAGAATCTTAAAAAGGATATAATAATAGCTATACTTTAAATTTAGTTATTCTAATAGGTAATATCCTAAGCCTATCTTAAGACATACCTAGTTACCTAGCTTACATATAAAGGAATAATATTTTTATTATATTATTCCGTTATATATAGCTAGGCTATTATAATTAGAATTTTAGCTTCATCCTGGAAGATTTCATAATTTATCTCTAGGTTAGCATTACCTAAGATATTTAATATATTATTAGTATTTATCTTATATAGGATTTAGTTTAGTAAATAACTAATAACTTATAAGTAGGCGTTATTAAGGTTACATGAGAGGCTTAGGAGTAATTTTACCTAGTTATTATTAATAAGATTAAGAAAATAAAGAATACCTAGCTCAATAGTTTAGTTCTTGTATTCTAATATTCTATTAGTCTAAGGGTAGTATATAGTTAAGAATCTTAATTTAATATATAGTCTAGCTTATAGTGCGGTTTAAAACTTTAATAGGAACGCATAATTACGATTAGATATAATAGCTTTTAGTATTCCCTAGTTATTATATTAAAGGTCTTAAAAAGGAGGTATCTCTAGGTCTTAGTAATATAAGTTAAATAACCTAGGATAAGAAATATTAATTTAGAGAACTTATTAGTTATAATAAGTATTATATTAAGTAGCGGGAACTTCTCTACTTTATAGCCTAAATATTATAAAGGTATTTTAAGAAGTCTAATAATAAAGTCTATAGTAATTATATAGAAGGGGATAGCTAGTATTAATATTAGTTATAACGCGCTAAGCAGTAGTTAACGTTCTATAATTATTATTCTATATTATAAGTAGTTAGCTATATAGTTATTAACTTATTATTTAAAACGTGGGATATAAAAGTATTTATTAATAGCTCTCTAGGTTTTCAATCCTTACTAAAGTAGTAATAGTTATTATAGGCTTCTTTAATAAGTAGCGTTATTAATTCCTTTAGTATATAGAGCCTTTATTTATATAAGTGTTAACGTAGTAGAGCAGACTACTATCTATAACAAAGTCGAGGTCTATATTATCTATCTTTTTATAGAGTATTTTATATGCTCTGCTCTAGGCCTTAGAGTTAGTATATAATTAGATAGGCGTTATCCCTAATAACAACTTAAGTTATAGGTTAGACCTCGACTTGTCTTCTAACTATAGCGACATTTATTTAACGATGTTATACGTTACTAAATAGTCCGTAAGTATAATCATAGGGTCTTTTCTAGATAAATATAGTATTAGCTAATACTTCTTTACTAACCAAATGTTGCGATATCCTCACTTTGAGCCGCAGCCTCACGGCCTACCACGTGACGTGCGGTATTACGCAAGCCGCACGTGTGGATATTAACCCGCGATGCGGGTGACCATTCCGAATAGTTACTTCTACAATACACCTTTATTCCTGATGACGTAGTTCATTAGTTAGCCGCGCATATTAGTTAGCCGCGCACTTTGTCTTATATCTATAATAATATCTAGTATTTCTTAGCTATAATATATTAAATCCATTATTAGTTATCGCTATTAGAATCTGCTAATAATTAATATCCTTAGAATAGGTTTATATATTATAACTAGTGTTGCTATATATATTATAATGTCTCCGAGCTAGCTAGGTTCTCTTTAATAGACCCCCCTCCTTATCCTCTTAAGATATTAGATATTTATATTTTTATTTGTCTTATAGTAAACCTTTAGAATCTTCTATACTAAGGGCTCCTCTAAGCTAAACTTATATCTTTTCAGCTTTTTAGTATTTTATAAGTACTATATTTATATCTTTAAGTATATAAAGCTAAATAGTTGAAAGACTAAGTAAGTATATTATTATTTATATAATCTTTAATAATTACTTAATTATAGTAATAATTAGTAATAATAAGCTTCTTTAATAAATAGAGATCTAACTTTTAATAAATTTAAACTATAAGATAGTTTATTATAAGTTAGATGGTATTTATAATTACTAAGGTAGTAGTATTAAAAGGTTAGCTATAGGAGATATAGGTATCTATAAATATATATTAAGCTTCTAGATAATATAATCTAGATTTTATAGTAAAACTCTAGCCC